>WBNM01045864.1:7671-47206 GCA_013399055.1 Ramphastos sulfuratus
TGGGCAGGGAGAAACTGAATGAAATTCAACAAGGGCCAAGTGTAGAGTCTTGCACCTGGGAAAGAACAACCCCAGGTGTCAGTATAGATTGGAGACTGACTTATTGGAAGACAGTGAAGGGGAAAAGGATCTGGTGGTCCTAGTGAATGACAGGTTGAACATGAGCCAGCAATGTGCTCTAGTGGCCAGGAGGGGCAATGCCATTCTACGGTGTATTAGAAGGGCTATGGCTAGTAGGTCGAGAGAGGTTCTCCTGCCTCTCTTCTCTGCCCTGATGAGGCCACATCTGGAGTACTGTGTCCAGTTCTGGGCCCCCAAGTTCAGGAAGGACATAAAACTGCTTGAGAGAGTCCAGCACAGAGCCACAAAGATGATTAAGGGCATGGAACATCTCTCTTACAAGGACAGACTGAGGGAGCTGGGGCTTTTCAGCTTGGAGAAGAGGAGACTGAGAGGTGACCTCATCAATGTTTATAAATATGTAAAGGGTGAGTGCCAGGAGGATGTAGCCAGGCTCTTCCCGGTGACCCTCAATGACAGGACAAGGGGCAATGGGTGGAAGCTGAGGCACAGGAAGTTTCATGCAAACATGAGGAGGAATTTTTTCACTATGAGGGTGACAGAACACTGGAATAGACTGCCCAGAGGGTTGTGGAGTCTCCCTCTCTGGAGATATTCAAAGTCCGCCCGGATGCATTCCTGTGTGATCTGGTATAGGTGATCCTGCTCTGGCAGGGGGGTTGGACTGGATGATTTTTTGAGGTCCCTTCCAGCCCCTGACATTCTGTGATTCTGACAGCCTACACCATTGTCAGAAACTAACCATCATTAAGCTGATGTAGTTATTAGTACAGTGCTAATTATTGTTTTGTAGCAGTGCACAACTTTTTTTTTTTTTTGCTAAGTCATTGAGAAAGATAAGAAAAGAGGACTTCATAACCACTGCCTTAGGAACATTCCACATCAACAAGCGGCTTACTAAACATCTAGATCCCAAACCTGACTTTTGTCTGCATACACAGTTTGTGTGTTCAGGTAATATGGAAATCAACCACAAAACAGCAACTGAAAGAAGTGACTGAATAAAGCAGTCACGATAGATCTTCAACAAATTAAATAAAATACTATTTATGGAGCGGTGGTTCAAGCACTTGGAAGAATGACAGTAAATAGCTCTGATACCCTCTGACACTAGTGATTTACATAATGGAGGCCAAAAACCTTGCTGCAGTCCTGTACCTGGCAAGCAAAAGTGCTATTTATCACTGGATGCCCCGACTGATTCCAGAAATAGGCTCTTTCCCATTGCTGCTCATTAGCAGCAGTTCTACGAATTGAAACAGATTTATTTTTCCTTTTAAGAATAAATATTACAGGATATTAGAAAAAGTTTAAGCTGTTCCTTTAGGAAACAAAACCAGCACTCTCAGCATTGTCCACAGAGACTGCCTAACCTGATCCTTTACAGGAACGCATCCGCTCATCACAAAGAGCCCTGATAACGTGAACTGTAAGTTTGCCAGCCACATGAAGACATTCTGGTAACTCAATTTCAATACTGGACATAATCCACCCAACCCAGGTAGCAAAGATTTTTGATGGTTTTATTCTATGAAGAACAATAAAGGAAAGGAAAAGAAAACCTTAATAAACCCAGCACTTTCGGATTTAAACAAAGTTTACATGCACACCAGTTGCTTTATGCAAGAAGAGGAACAGATTAAGAATTTGGACATACAAGTCTATGTCCATTAACACTAGAGATACTGTAGGTCCACTGATAAATGTGGTGGGTGCCCTGATGACAAAGGATACAAACAGAGGTCCTGAATGCCTTCTTTGTCTCTCTATATTGCTGGAGACTGACCTCAGGAGTCACGGACCCCTGAGGCCCCAGAGCAAGTCAGGATAAAGTAGGAGTTTGCTTTGGTTGATAAGGACTGGGTTAGGGATCAGTTGAGCAACCTGGACATCCATAAATCCATGGATCCTGACGGGATGCACCCACAAGTGCTGAGGGAGCTGGCGAAGTCATTGCTAGACCACTCTCCATTATCTTTGTCAAGCCATGGGGAACAGGAGAGGTGCTTGAGGACTAAAGGAAATGTCACTCCAGTCTTCAAAAAACACAAGGGAGACCCAAGTAACTATAGACCAGTCAGCCTCACCTTCATCCCTGGAAAGGTGATGGAACAACTTATCCTTGGTGCTGCTTCTAGGCATATCAAGGATAAGAATGTCATTGGGGGCAATCAATGCAGTTTCACCAAGGGGAAGTCACATTTAATCAATCAGATAGCCCTTTATGATGATATAACCATGTGGATGGATGATAGTAATGCAGCAGATGCCTTCCTGAGATCAAAATAAAACACATCTGACATCATCTCCCACAGCATCCTTGCAGCTGAGAACTAGATGCAAGTTGTTAGCATTCACTTTGTAGTGTTGTATTCAGAGATTTTGAAACATAACTGAAACTTCTGATAACCAACATAAGCAGCCACACATTAAATAGTTTGTAAGTACAGTAGTATCTACAAAAATCCTTTTCAGTAACATCAGATACCTAAGTTCAGAAAAGACCCTTCAAAACTCTTAAACTGCACAGTTCTTGATAATCTGTAATGTTATAGACACTGAAATGTTTTTTTACCAGCTGAATAACATTCTTAATGTGTATTGCCAGTGAGATCTAAAGGTATTCCTGAGTTTTAATAACATGGTAAAACAGAATAGCACGCTTTTGCACATCAGTGTAACCATGGATAGGAAAACAAAGACACACGAGGAAACAGAAAAAAGGCAGGCAGAAGCAGCAGAAGTATAGTCTCAAAGGAACAAAAAGGTGGACTTCCAGAACTTTCATTTTATCATATTCTTAATGTCTGGAGGTCCCATTTTTGCATCAAATACTTTTTTAAAAAAAACATTATGATCTCACTATATACAGCACAATGAAACTGAACACAACTAATTCTCTGGGTTCCAGTCATGTTCAGAATTTTTTTTTTTTTTTAATTAGATTGTTGTAAGAGGATATGAATATTTACCCATGCCAGTTCCAGCTGATGCTATCTCTCTGGAGAAGACTTCTACAGCTTCTTTCTGCTTATGGTGCACAGCAAGCCAAATAACAGCTTCCCGAGGACTCTGCTTCAAAAAAGTAGAAATCAGATTAGTTTTTGTGCCTCTCAGCTAGACTCAGCTGCTGAAGGCCTCATCTAACCTGGACTTAAACACCCCTCAGGGAGGAGGCATCCACAACCTCCTGGGGCAGCCCATTCCAGAGTCCCACCATTCTCACACCGAAGTACTTCTTCCTAAGATCCAGTCTAAACTTATTCTCCCTCTGCTTAAAACCATTCCCCCTTGTCCTATCTCTAGACACCTTATTAAAAGTCCCTCTCCAGCTTTTTTCTGGGATCCATTTAGATACCGATTAGGTCTTCCCTTCCCTAGGCTGAACAACCCCAGCTCCCTCAGCCTGTCCTCACAGCGGAGGTGGTTCTGCCCTTGGACAATCAGTGCAGTTCTGCATGCAAGTTAAATCTAATGGAAATGCTTGGTGCTTACTGCAACAAACTCTCTCTAAATGCCCTGTCTAAAAATCTCTTGTAGACCTGGTAGCTGTTCTATTAAAAATGTAGAAAAGTAAAGTGAGAAGTGATCATATAGCTAGTTAGGACACTGCAGGAGACAGCTTCCTGGAAGAAAGGAACAACTGGATTTTGGAAGATCCAAGTCCTTCTGAATCTATGTCAGATGTTTGGAGTATCAGGAAATGAATATGCATGACTAAATAACCTATATTAGTTTATTCCAACTTTCTTCCTTGTATGTAGAAAATTTCAGAAGCATTTAATAGCTTCACAGTTGTACATAAAATCACAAAGAGTATTTTGAAGTAATGTTTTTCCTCCTAGATAAAAATTTAACAGATGTTAGCAAAAATGCTATTTATTTACAAATACATAAACCAGTGACATTTCTGAAAGCATGCTGCTAGAATTCCCTAGGCCCCAACTTCAAAATGCAGCAGCTGAGGTGTGGAGCAGAGGGAATATTTTCGGTCAGATGAAAAGAATGGAGCCATGACTCCTTAAAGGAATTTCTTCCTCCTCTGGGGTAAGGAATAGCATCCTACAGAGCACCAAATTCTGGATGAATTAACACTGGATACAAACTGTTAAACTGATGTCGGGGAGGGGTAATTAGGTACTGCGAGACGATATTATAAAAATATTAATATATAATTTATTAATATTAAACAATCGGAACTCGCACCACCCCCTACCACCATTTAATAATAACAATAGTAACAGGCTCTTTGCAACGTTAGGAAACTATATACAGGTTATAACAGGATCTGGAAATAACTGTTAAATATATATATTAACAGAACTCGAACCAAACTGGAAAAGAGAAGGTTTGTGGTCAATGTACCACCTGCGGCCAGTACGCCGCTTGTTCACTAGATGGACCCGAGAAGCAGCTTTCTGCTTATGGCAGAAGGCAATCAATGATTACAAGAGGCTTGGTATTTATTCACAAAAATATATCACAGGAAAATAATACCCTAAGCACGTGGCGGGGTTTCCCGTGTTGCCGGGCTGAAAGTTGCCGGAGGCTTTAAAGTTTCTCCAGGCTCCTGAGCACTGGGGAAGAGGAGACAATCTCTGACCTGATCCTGGCTGACTCTGGAAGCAGGCTCTTACAGGCAGGATGTCTCACTGTATCACGCTGGCGAATGCGTGGAGGCAGCAGGCAGGATGCAAGCAGGCATCTGTAATGGTGGAAGGCACGCACCCTGTGTTCCCTGCTCCTTTTATTAACACAGCCCAAAGATCAACTGGACCTTTGGACACAAGATAGCCAATCAAATGGCAGTTACCCAAGATTTTGCCATATTGGGTGAAGCCATAGGCTTGCTTTATCCTTTTTTGGGCAGATCACGGGCCCTGCACAAGGCAATCATGTGCCCCCTAGCAACCACAGGTGATGGACAGACCCCGGACCCCAGACTTAGTGGCGTCAGGTCCTTTGTCCCTTTTCCCGCGGTTGCTCTCTCCCCAAAACAGCGGAAAAACATGTCTGCACAAGCCAGGACATGTACAAGCCCAAGAGGCCTGTTTAGGCCTACCACGACAACTGACGACCTTTTAACATACCTCCTAACTCTACTGCTAGTAACTGCCCACATTCCTGTAAAGCTGCATTCTTTAAAAACACTATATAAACCTGCAAATTGAATAATAGCCTTTGAAATACTGATATCTATCTTGCATATTATTATCAATTTCCTGTGTGCCTACAATAGATTTTTTCAAAACCAACACTGCTGAACATGTCCACATTAGAAAATCTCAAGCCAATTTCAAGAATTTGAGTAACTTCAGCAATGTAGGAACGTGGATGTATTTCCTAGTAGCAGCTGCTAAAATGGTGTTTATCATATATGTAATACACTGCAACAAGCAACTGGCTACTCTAAAAGTATCCCAAAGAGATCGCTATGTTAACAGAGTACTAAATCCTCTATCCCAACTCAAATACGTAACAAAATCCCAGTGCAAACAAGCTCGCTTTGCCAGCTTACACCAAGAGAGGAAAAGCTTCCTGACTTTATAGCTGGTGCTGAGCTAAAAACTCCATAATAAAGAGCCTTCTTGGTTTAGTGCATTTAAACTAAAGCCCTAAATATTCATAAAGTTGAAAAATTATTTTACTCTCCTTCCTACTCTAGTAGCATATCCACAGAAAGGTACTCAGAGGTACCATGACAATAAATGTAATTGATATTATCTCTCTTAACTACCCTTGTGTAGACATACTCACAGGGAGACACACAATTAATTTCTCAGCCTCCATGCTCCCAGACCGGAACATATCTATGACAATACCACCATGCAGGAAATCCTGCAAACTTGTTTCACATTACTTTATCTTGATACTCATGTAGGCAAACCCTAAAATAAAACTTTATCAGAGCCATGGCAGAAGAAGCTATATTACTCCAGCAGATCATGTATCACTGAAAGTACAGATTATTTCCTTCTGTGAATACACAAACAGATGTCCTGATCGAGGTATTATAAATATGAAAACCAATCACCTTTCTAATTAAAAACAAGCTTCATTAGATAGTTGTTAAAAAACTGTTGCTACACAGATAATATGCAACCATGCCACAAACTCAACAAATGTTTTACTTTATTTTAAAAGAAAAACATTTACTGTTCATAAAGCTACAGTCAGCTTCATTAAATTGCTCTAAATAATCCTTAATAGGAAATATTGAAGAAAACATACTTAAGCATTCATATTTGATTCCTGGTTCTAAACTGTACCATGTCTTCAATATTCCATAAACTCTAATTTTACTTCCTTGCCCAAAGGTGTAAGATACAATGGTCTATGAAAATAGTAAGCTGAATTCTGTTCTGAGTTTGTGAATCCAGTATTAAAGCTAGATATATAGACTATTTCTAAGATGTTTCTCTTACGGTATCATAATTAGGAAAGAAAATAGGCATACCAAAGTTACACTTTATCACTTCATAACAATGTGTTGTAAATTGGTTAGCAAAGGGTTAGTAGAAAACTAAAACCTAGCCCACAAATTTTTTCTATAGCAAACACTTATACCTTATGGGCTACTCACAGACACCTTTCACATGAAACACAGCCAGTATTTCTAAACCATTAACTCACTGACACTGTGGCACTGTCACAACTCCTTCCTCCTCAACAGAAAAACCACAGAGCAGGAGATACTAAAAATTAACTACCACTAGGGTTACCCAGTGTTGATTCAGGTCCCTTTCTTGCTTGTGCTGGGCTGCAAGCTATCAGCAAGCAACAATCACATAAACAGGTGGGGAAGGTTGAGAAGAGTCAAGCATTCCTTGATTTCTCAAGGATACTTTAAGTTGTCCACACAGTTAATACTCCACACAGCAGCTCAGACTACTGTATAAAGGCCTAGATAAGTCTAAGATATACAATGATTTCACAGTTGCAAAGGCAAACCTTTGCACCTAGTCCAGCTACATCAGAGATCTACACTAAGCCTCAGATACTGTTCAACTTATCCTGCCTGTTCTTACACATATTTGCTTCTCCTCTTTAAATTTGGATGGTACAACCTCCAAAGCAGGAACTCCTTACTTTTGTGTTAATATACTGCCTAACATAACACAGCTCTCGTTTTGAGCCCTCTTATTGCAATCCAAATAGCCATGTCCCATTTTGTATGCAAACACACAGTAGGAAAGTGTTTCAAAGCCTACATGATTCCTACTTGAAGCCCCAACGGGCAGATGTTTTCCTTAGGATTCTACAACTTTGTATTTTAAGTAGAACAGTAAATCCCACTTGTCATTAATTTCTCTCAAGCTGCTGTGGCTGTATTTCAGATCAAGACTTTTCTGGTTAGTTTCTTCTAAAAACTGTTGGGAAGAACACCGTGAAGATGATATGGCCACTTCCTGTATTTCAGCCTTAACTCTCACAGCCCATTTCAGGCATGTACAGGAAGCATGCCACAATGCAGGTAACAGCCTATTTACTTTCAGTAAAGGACCTGGGAGTTGAGGCTGGAAATACAGAAATTCATACAAATACTGAATTTAATATGGAAAATGTATTTAATTAATTTTGTAAGCAAGGCAAACTGAACAATAAAGAAGGAGAAACTGCTCTTTTTCAAGTCATAATTCATTCCATACAGTGAGACAGAAAAAGTTTCTATGCAACAATTTAATTGAAAAATGTATTACAATGCAATAACCATAAAGAGTTGGTACAAACAGAACATGGACAAGTTCAACATCTGGAACACGTGTTCCTATGTTTCAAAATTCTGATTCTGCAGTCTAGGCACCACACATAACATTGCAGGGTTTATGGGCCTAAAATGAAAA
Organism: Ramphastos sulfuratus; assembly: GCA_013399055.1. Taxonomy (NCBI): domain Eukaryota; kingdom Metazoa; phylum Chordata; class Aves; order Piciformes; family Ramphastidae; genus Ramphastos; species Ramphastos sulfuratus. Next base: position 15,597 of record WBNM01045864.1, read on the forward strand.
ATGACCATATTACAAGGCGTATTCCTTAGGAAGCAAGTCTTGCTGCTGTTCAGAATGAAACTGAAGCTTAAGCATTAAAATGAACAGCTGCAGATATAACTTGGCTAATTTCTAAGAACATTTAATTTCTACAGTAAGAAGCTTCCTGTCTTCTACTCATTATGTTCTTGTTTCCTACACATATAAACAGTCAGCTCTTTTAAGTGTTGGCGCTCTTAAGATCAAACTCAGAGCTGACTTTTGCCACGTGTACCTTAAGAGTTTTGCAAGACTACCATTAACAAAGAAGAATTAAATGCTACTGGCTTGGAACAAACTAAATTGTCTAAATATTTAAAGTGCGGGTAAGCAAGGACAAAATTTACAATCTTTTTCCTTTAGAAAAGGATTAGGTAAACAGACCATGGGTATCACAGCAACAGTAGCTACAGCCATCATTCATATTCTTACACATGAATTTAGTATGTAGATGCAGAATTACATAGTTGAGAAGAGTATTTCACAAACGATACTCACAGATCATTTTAAAGTTGGCTGGCAACAATAACGATGCCACTTCCTGACTCCCTAATCTTTTTAATGTGGTCTGTTAGAGTTACATTTAATGCAATTTAAGTCTACATCATAATAACTTTTGTAAGTAACTATTTCTTTAGATAAGCAAGATCAGAATAGACTATAACAACATTTTTGTAAGATTTCACATCAATGTTTCTGGGAAGACCCAATACTGCAAAAACTTTGTCAGTGTTAATTTTGACACTGAATTCTCTGCAAAATAACGGACTGAAATTCCCAAGATTATAGTGACTTCCTTTAAAGTTGTGGAAAAGATAACAACATGAAGAGATTAAAAGAGGTCAGTAAAAGTTTAAGAACACTCCACTGAATACTTACACCATCTATACTCCTTCTAGCATGAGGTCCATATGTATCTTCAGACCCTAAAACCTGTATGTTAACTGCACTGTAATCTTCATACCCAAGCTGACTGAAAATGAGACGAGTCCTGCAACAAATCATTTTTTTTTTATTAGTAAGCTGCCTCAAAATTATTATCTGAAGTAGCCCTGTGGACCACACAGAAATTAGCTCTGTTATGTAAACTGGGCTGTGAATACTTTACATTAAACAAATATATCTGAATACTGCAAATCAAGCAACTACCGACGAGGAAGCCATCCTTCTGAATTTATCCCTAGGTTTCAAATTAAGCCTCTTGTTTATTCAAATTGTTTGAAAGATGATGGGCAAAACCAAGGTCTATCTTTAAAACACAGCTTGAAATGTAATTGTGGTATCTGCAGTCTCCCTCTTTTTATACTGATAGTTCAGTTCTTAACTTTGTTTCTGCTATAAGGCATTATGAACTACAAATAAATACATGAAACTATTTCATTACATGACAGGCACCAATGAAGAAAAACTGAACTGAAGAACTTTTATTCAAACCTTCAAGGTATATATTTGGGGTTAATGAATATAAAACTCAAGTGTCAGAAGTTTTTAAAGAGAGCATTTTTTCATTATTCATGCCTTTTCAGTCTGGCACTGAAATCACTCAAACTCTGTAAGGGTATTTTCACCAAAAGCACACCGTATCAAGAGTGCAGTATTTGTCCAATCACAATCAATAAGAGGGATGAACACTGCCTTCTTTCATATGCCATAAAAACACACACTGCTTTAAGAGAGGCATAAATTAATTCTGGGTTTTGATAAATAATAAATTTGGATTAAATAGACCCTTTTCAACAACTCTTACTAAAAACAAGTCAAGTTTCTCAAGCACCAAAACTGAAAGTGACCCTGTAATTTAAAAGAAAACAATGGTATGTGAAGTCCAAACTAAATGAAAACAAATGAAACCCACAGGAAAAAAAAAAAAGCTGTGAAAAAGAACTCAGCTATTAAAATCAGTTCAACTTATTAACATGCTGCAGATTGGAAAAGTAAGTTAAATTCTGGTTTCCCATTTCTTTATTTATTTTCTTTTTAAAAATATTTTATTTATTTATCAATTGTAAAATTTGAATTGTGTTAAGATGAGAAAAATATTTTCCATCAGCAGAACATTATGAAGGCATTGTTAGTATGTCATTGTTGTTGTAAATATTAGCATAGTACCTGAAAAAATAGGCAGTATAGAGGACTTGAGTATAGAATTTCATTTTCTAATTGTTATAAAGAGATGAAGATGGCCCATGTGTCACAAAGGTGGCCATCTTTATTTTGGTAACCACATAAAGACAGATACTTGATTTAAGGTACATAAATTTTCAAGCCAGGCCTGTCAAAAAGTTATTTATTATATTTATAAACATTACAGTTCAAGATACTGCAGTTCAAAATACATTCTGTGGGTAATATTTAGCCCTTTCATCTGTCTTTGTAATGCAACAGAGATTCATCAAAAATAAGGACACCAAAGATTCCTTCAAAGAAACCTCTTCAGACATACTGCCAAATCTCTCTTGCTTTCAAAAACAAATAAAAAGAGAAGCATGCAAGAGAGAAGTTAAAAGAAGTCATATCACAAGCTGTTAAAGTGACTTAATGTCTTAAGCTGCCAATTAATTTGACCTGTACAACTGAAACACCTTAAATTTGTGCGCTGTACTCTGTACTTGTTGCAAATAAGACCTCTGGGCAGAATTTAACCTAGAATGTACTGGAAGTTGGCTAGCTGAAAGGCTATGTCGGTACAACATTCTCCTGCAAAATAAATAGGCAGAAAGACTGAAATCAGAGCTTCCTTAGAGGATGCAGTTAGATGTATCATATGTAGTCAGATGTAGTTAGAACGCTGACAGAGCATTCTCTGATAGTGATCAAAATACCCCGACTCTTTATCTGGGTTGCCATGTACAAATATTTCAAATACGCTAAATAAACAATTCCACGCATAAAAGCTGTTTACAATTTTTTCAGACAGAAAATATATTTATAGGCAAAACTATATATTATGAATTTCAATGCACAAAACAAGCCATAGCTGCTCCAGGCACATCTTACGGCCTAGAGAACACTGATAAAGCCACTTAACCAGACTCTGGCTATCTCCCATCAGCCCTCTTCAGATGATCACTTGGGACAGCACAGTAAGCAGGCTGAACTAATGTTCCAGTGGTCATGGAGGCAGCCGCAGCACAAGTTGCTTCAGCCAGCCAAGACTAACATTGTCTGGTCTGAAATAATGTGTAATAGAAAACATGAAAGAAAATACACCATTCTACCTTTTTTTACCTAGCTTCCAGAATGATTGCTTTATGGAGTCTTCTGAGTGTGTATTTAACAGCTCTTGAGTTTTTTTTTTTTTTTAATTTCACTGATTTTCTCACTTCTAGTATTTGAACACCTCTGAAGAAAGGGATTTCATAGCTTAATTACACATCCCAAATCACCTGCTATTTCTTGAGGGAAGTCACACAGCTCCCTCTTTATCACAGTACTGTACATGGGGACATGAGTGTTCAATCACTCTAAGTGCACAGTAAACCATGCACTTCTGACAGGTGTCCATCCTAACGTACTTGCTACTTGCTGTATAAGTCTAGAGTGGGGGGAGAAGTTTTATATAAAACACAGCAAAACAAGATATATCTCATCAACAGAGTAAATGCTTAGAGATATGGAATTGTATTTAAAAGAAATCCCTCCTCACCCAAATATACTGGCATGGCAATCTGATTAGAAGTTTCTACAATTGATTTAGAATTACAATTCTATTTTTTTTCTAGCAAACGAGATACTTTTGTTTAAAATATAAACTTGGTGAACTACCTACATTTTAGAACACTATGATTTTTTATAAGAAAAGGTCTGTGAAAAGTCAGTGAAAATTAGTTTTGCATGGGTTTCTTCTTGGCACTTAATAAGTAGAGCATACCCCTGCTATCCAGCTATGTAGCCTCAATATTTGAGACCTTTCTTCCTTTGCCAAATGTAGCTGAATTGCAGATTTTCTTAACAGGCTACTAAAGTCGTGAAATATTCCTCCTAACTGAAAGATTATCATCTAGGGTTGTTACAAGGCTGACATGGTTGCCATCTATTTTCATCATCTCTGAAGAGAAAAACTCAAAACCTCCTCACAAGACTCAAACACAAACCTTTGCAGAATACTTTCCGCAATGCGTTTTCCTTTTTGTACTGCCTTTGGACCTCCCACTGGACAGACAGCAGTAGCTCTGAAACCATCAAGGTAAGTGGCATTTACCTAAAAATAAGAGATTACGAAATACATGGGATTCAGTACTGATATGCTCTGAATGCTCTCTGACAATTACTATCCATACCTTAAGCAGATCTGGAATAGCAAGAAATCATCATCATCACAAAAAATAGTTTATTATGTAAAATTCAAAATTTTATTAGAGGAAGAAGAATGAAATTTGCAAACCTGAAACTCAATCAGTTCTTCTTGTCATCCTTAAATTCTCCTGTACTTCTGTACTTTGGTACATAGCACACACTGAAGCTGAAAAGCTGAGTAATCTATCCCAGTGAAATAGATCAAACATGTTTCCCACAAGTACTAAATATGGAAAACTATCAAATACAGAAAAGAACATGCTATACACTGCAAACACTTGACTAATATGCATCTTGCTAGATTTCCAGTGCTACATAGCTGCTGATCAGAGCACTAGTGAAAGTAATGACAATAATGCATGGCCTAAATGGTAGAAAAGCTTTAACAGATTCATCTAACTAAGCGTGATGAGCGTTTTTAATATTTGTCACCTTACAGAACAACAAAACCAGAAATCAGACACTCAGCATAACTCTCTACAACCAGTACATTTTTTTTACCTACAGTAAATTTTCAAACATCTTACCCAGTTTACTTTTAACTGTTGCAAAAAAGTGTTTCAGCAACTTCTTTTGAGAAGCTATTTCACAGGTAATTTAGTTATTTTTCCCCCTCTCAATTTTATCTCATCTCTCACATTCTCTTATGATTGTTATACTACATTTCACATTTAATCCAGCAACTAAATTATCTTCATCTACACTTACTGTAAAGATACTGTAAGACGTAACATATATATTTCTATCTTGTTATAAGATAGAAGCTTATGTAAGCAAGCTAACATAATAAGTTGATTTCCTAAAAATTACTTCTAAAACAGGTGTGCCAGGCATATGTCCATTTATCACTGACAGTCAATTCAACAGTTAAAAAAAATATTTCACAGGAAGTCTAAAGTGTTTTAGAATATAATTACATTGTTTAATATACAAATTATATATTTAAAAAATACTCTTAAGTACTTCAATTTCACATGTCCTACTTAAGGCATAATAATAAATAATAAATGAAAAATTGTTTTTTATTTTACTGCTATGTAAAATCCAAAACTGTCATTCTGTTTTATTTATTTCATTTCATAGTTCATCAACTAAGAAATCTCAAATCTCACTTATTTCCTTTAGATATGCAGAAGTATGGAAATGTAAAGTCAAGAATGAAAACAGCAGAAGGACAAGACTGCTGAACAGATCAGTTTCAGAAAGCTGTTGAGAAGCATCAAAACATCCTGCTTCAAGTCACACACAAAGTCCAAGGAATAATAAAGTATTTTCTGCTTCACGCATTCACTGTCTTCTGTATCTGTCCATAGCAAATTCAACTATTCACTACAGGAATACTAAAAGCATTAGCAAAGCTATCATTTGCTTGATGGAATTAGATGTTTTGTGCAGAAGTATATTCTTCCTTCCACGTCACTTTCAGAAGTTACTTCTAAATTGGCTTCTGTCAATTCCACAAAGATACGTATTTTAGAAATGTGCTTATAATTTGAGTTTTAAGGCACTTTTGTCATTGTTTCAAACACAACAAAAACCCATTTTCGAATTAAAAAAAGTTATTCTCAGATGCAGATAATTCAAACAGATCACTCAAAGGAAAATTGTTGTTCCAGTATTATGTAACTAGAACTCTTGAACTATTAACTAAAATGCTGAGGAAATGCAGAAAGGCAAGAAGACAATACTGTACTGAAATTGCAAGCTCCCTACCCCACTCCCCAAAAAAAAAGGTTTAGAAAAAGTTGTGTTCAGGCTACACTCCCACAGTAATTTTAAAATATCAAAGCCCCTTTCCATAAAACTGATACAAACATGATTCCTACACAGTTGACAGAAGTGAAAAACCAAGAGCATGAGAAGCGACCTGTGGCCTGCCACTTGATTCCCAAAATGCTTCTGTCAGTACGCTTCAATTACAGAGACTTTAGAGAGCTCTTTTATTCTTGACTTCACAACTCAGCAAAACCAAACCTAGTTTGGTGATATCATTACTTACCTTTGAAATACTGTGTCTCTACTGAAACTCTATCTTACATAAAACCTGCTTTTTAAAGTGTGAGAATTTTTTAGTTTCTGTAAAATTGCAAAGAAAAATTCTGCTCAAACATACATTACTTGAATAGAAATGTAGCTAAGTCATTATTTACCTTTTGAAAACTAGTTGGCAGATTAATTTCACAGTGAAACACAACAAAAATTAACAGGCCAGTAAGAAAATCAGCAAGTGTAAAGATGTTGGTGGTCTAAGATGTTTTAAAAGATACTACTATTGCTCTAAAACAACTATGCCAGTCTTGTCTGAAAATTTGTGGATAAGCCTCTTACACAAACTGAAATGTTTTAATGTTTTTGTCTATCAAATAAGGTTTGTGTTTTTTTCTTTCCTCCCCTTTTCTTTCACTCTGAGTGCAAGGAAGAGAAGAGGTAGTTTTTGGTAGAAAATCTCACTCAAAAAAAAAAAAAAATTTTAAACTCCACAGAAAAAGATAATACCTTATAAAACTTTGAAGGAGGCAATCCTTTTGCTCCATGAACTTTCACTGCCCCACCATCAAAACCTATGGTGGTTAAAAAAGAGAAAATAAAAATCAAGCTTCCTCAATATAATTTCAAAGTCATTCTTCTTCGATACATATTAATCAAATGCACATAATTAAAAAGTAAATCATTGAAAGCTGTACTGACACAGCTCTCCCTGCCTTAGAAACACAAACAGTAAATTAGTGATTAAATTTATGACTTCAATGAGCCTTTTAAATGATCACTTGAAATGTTTATCCACGTACTTAAAAAATACTTAACACAGAAAGTAGCCTTAGGACTTCAGACTCATTTTCTACTTAACAATCAGTTATTGCGCACACGCACACACAGATCATAACAATTTACTACAGTTGGTTGAAGTGGACTGCACTCCTTCACTTGCTAAAGAAACAAAACAAGAAAGATGAGGAACCAGTAAGAGCTCATTTGCTGATAGCTTAGTAAATGAAAGGATAACTTAACTTCAGCCTTCTTCTCAATAAGAGAAACAGAATAGTCTGAATGTATGTTTTAGGGCAACTACTATGTTCAGTATTAGGAATATTAATGCCCCCAAAAAAATTTTAAGAACATTGCTGTCTTGGCATCAGGTTCAAGTTTGAACTGGAGGAAATCAATACATGCAACAACTTGCAAATTAGCAGTGCAGGATCAGTATCTCATGTCAGAGATTCATACTGTAACTCACCTGTACCTAACCTGTGCTTCCAAATACTGAGGAAGCAGTTCAAAGCTTTACACAAATACTCTTCAGAGTTCAAGTCAGAATGTAACTGAAGAAGTGATTGTGACTAGCAGAAATTTTACACATCATTCAAACATCAGCAAGACAGAAAGAAGGTTAATTTAATTCTTCCAATACAGAACAATACTCATACAGTGACGGTGAAGAGTTTTGTGTTCCAGGTGAAGGAGCAACATAAACAGAAAACTCTGTGAAACAAAATGCGTAGCATCCATTGACAAAAAGAAAACAGAAGCACCTCTCTGTTCAAACATTGCAAGTAATCCAGCAATAAAATCAACAATGTAAACAGCAAAAATAGATAGCCTGCCTGTTTCAACTGGTGTGCGTGTCAAAGCACTTCAAACTAAAAATATTTAAGAAATCTGCCCATTTTCCATCTGTTATATTTCTAAGAAGGCTAACTGAAAGTTCATGTGAAAGTTCATTTTAAGTTCAAACATGTCATTTTGGGTCATTTGCAAGCTAAAAGTTCATAGGAAGGTTAGGGTTTCTTTTTTTTTAAAAAAGACGAGTGGCTAAGAACAGCAAGCTGGCCTTATCAGACTGCCATTTGGTTGTGTTGCATGAGCAAAAAATTCAGTGTACAAATTTTTAAGTTATAGTTACTGCAGCAAAATAATATATATTACTGCAGCAAAATAATTTTTGATGCTACAGTGTTTTGCATTTTATCACAGCAAGTTGAGATTTCAACTGTTTTCAGTTTTATAAAGACTCTCGGCATACTATCACAGGTAAGTTTTATTAGAATGAAAAAGAGTAAAGTAATACAGATGTAGTTAAAAAACCCTCAGATTACTGTAGCTAAATGTTTTTTTCCAAGCTGTCTTATCCAACCTACAGATCTTCAAATCTGTTATGCCTGGGTTTTTTTTGTTTGTTTTACTGTTAAAGCTAAATCCAGACCATACATTATTTTCATCTTTAGTCTACTGGCTGTTGAGAGTTTTGAGGACAGCCAATGGACTTTTCAAACAGAGATCCTCTGGTGAAAATCTTGTACCTAATCACATTTCTACCACTTTAGGTGATTCACCTAAATGCCTAAGAAAAACACCATTACTAAGTAGTGCTTTGAAAGACAGTTTCCGGTTGTTATTAATATTTCATATCTTGCATGAGAAAACCTATACAAAGTGTATTTTTTTTTTGAGCAATGAAACTGAATTGCAATTTAAAAGTGTATCAAAATCATAGTGGAGCTGTTTCAGTGTTTCTCACACAGAACACAATTCAAAGACATGGTAGGTACAAGGCATGCATTAAAAATTAAGGCAAAAGGAGCAGTGGTTAAGATTTATGGTAGCCAGCTAGCAAGGTAAGAGTACCGTTAAAATTACCGAAGAGATTTCTAGCAAAAGCCCTTGAAAAGGTCTGTTTAATACACACAGCCTGGTGAAGAGGAGGCTCAGGGGAGACCTTAATGCTGTCTACAACTGCCTGAAGGGTGGTTGTGGCCAGCAGGAGGTTGCTTTCTTCTCTCAGGCAACCAGCACCAGAACAAGAGGACACAGTCTCAAGCTGTGTCAGGGGAAGTTTAGGCTCGAGGTGAGGAGAAAGTTCTTCACTGAGAGAGTCATTCGCTACTGGAATGGGTTGCCCAGGGAGGTGGTGGAGTCACCGTCCCTGGAGGTGTTCAAGGCACGTTTGGACGTGGCACTTGGTGCCATGGTCTAGTCTTGAGGTCTGTGGTAGTGGGTTGGACTTGATGATCTTTGAGGTCTCTTCCAACCTTGCTATACTGTGATACTGTGATACTGTGATACACTTTATGGGACAAATTTAATATGAAATATGCAGAGAAAATACGGATATTTTAAAATAACTGTGTTAGTTTGGTAACTCAGCTTCTTTACACAAATCTCTTAACACAGAACATGACTAACCTGGAATTTCAGTGATGGAAACATTAGAAAAGTCACATGTGACATCTGGTAAAAGATAGCGCTGAGGATTGCCCAATTCATACACCAACTGTTCCGCTACAGTGCCGAAAGAAATCAGCCCCCCTGTGTCTGGTGGTTTGGAAAGAATAAGGTCTCCTTCAGAGGAACATTCCACAATAGGAAAGCCTATGTTGTGCCTAGAACAAGAAAAACATTGAAAAAAATACTATAAATAAAGAAAAAGTGGAAAGAAAAAATGAGTAAAAACATATCAAATTTTTATAGTAATGATTAATGATATAAAACTGTCCAAGAGTTATATCTGGTTGTTTCTGCAGAGAAACACATGAAAAAGCACTGAACAAACTGCTCAAACAAAACAACAAGAGAATGCATTTTAATCACACCCATTAAGGACAATTTCAGGTTAATAATTAATTATACATTGAAAAGTTATAATGCGAAAACAGAAAGCCATATGAAAGTTCAGCCCAGAACAATAGTAAAAGACAAAATAAACAGAAAATGATGAGACATAGAAAAAAAAAACCAAAAGCAGTACACCAGAAAATTATATACATACTTGTAAATTAAAATATTCCTTCTTCTCACACTCTCACAAGAATAGTATCGAGAAAGTGATCAAACAACTCACAGTAAGAGGCACATGCTGTTCATTACAGTAGCACTGTAGAATTTCAGTGTTATGTGAGATCAAGATATTTGCTTTCCCAGCTAAAAAGTTTTATTTGCCAACATGAGAAAAAACAAAGAAGCAAACAAAAGCACAAACTCACACCACCATCTTTTTGAAAAAGACTTCAGAATCTTTAAAATACCTGAAAATTTAAATACAGCCTTAGTACTCTAAAAAGGCAATCTGGATTGCTCCCCTCTTTCACAGCAACATGGAAATTAGTCCAGAGACACAAAAAGAGAGGAGAAACAGCCCCTTGCAAAAGCAAAATTGTTCTAAAACACATCCTAATAATGAAAGGTGGTGAACACTACCACTCCAAAGTCTATGACCTCCAAGTCCATCCTTGAAATCCTTTTTGTGTGCTAGTGGTAACAGCGTGCTGAACATACAACTAAACTGGTTAGATTAACATGATTTGTGTAACTTAAATCCACATTTTGAAGGAAACAAGGAATCCACTGAACTCTTAAGTGTCATTTGTAAAAGTTCATGGAAGTTTTTGCACAGACTCCTTATCATTGGGAAGCCTCAAACATAACCCCATTATTTTAAAAACAAAAAAAAGGATTAAGAGACAAGCTCTGTTGGCAGAGATCAGCAACTTTAATACTGATAGTGTATAAAACTTAAGTATGGTAGCTGTAGGACACCCAGAAAAGCCCACGTTCAATCAGTAGAGATGATACTTCATTAGACCGCACCTCAAAACTACTTCAACAACTAAACTGATAAAGTGAAACAAAAATACCCCACCCATGTTTTACACAAGTTATTCTAGGGTTGTTAGCTTTTTTAAGGGGAAGTGGAAAGAGAAAATATGGTGGCAAGAAATATGTAACTTCCAATGTCTTCAAGTGTGACAGAATAAAAGTCAACACCCAAAAAACCCTCTCCATTCTTGGTCTTGAACATAATGTGAGGTAACAAACTAACATACATAATTATCCCAGTTTTACTGATATGGAGACACATACAGAAAGCCTCAGAATCTGCTCAGGATCAATGACTGAACAAGGCTAGAATTAAGGAGCCATGCACAATTGTGTGCTTTGACCGTACCTTGCCAGCAGACTCAACAGAGTTTATTTCAATCACCTACTCGAAGGAGAAATCAATTTCATCAAGACAGATTACCCAGTACAATCCATCCCACTGAAATGACAGCTGGGTACTCTTGCCACAGCCGCCTTTTATCTAAATCATCAGCACTTGCAACTTTTATGACACGTTCCTGCACCTACTCCACAGTGACCTTTGTTTTGAAGGAAGGGGACGTAAACTGTAGACATACAACTTTCCACTCTGAACCATTGAGTCTACTAATATTGATTAAACCTCAGTTTGTCCAAGCACTCAAAAGACCCAAACTATTTAAAAACCAAAACACAATACAGTGAGGCAAAGAGAAAAAATTCACCCCCTAAAATGGTCAAAACCTGGCAAACATTTAAGTCACGGAAACAACAGATAAACAGTATCAATGTAATTCTGTTGTTCAGATCTCTTAATATGTACAAGGAAGGACAGACTCTCATTTTACTGTTATCTTAAGGCCAAAGTCAGAGATCTTTATGGTGGATTTTTTTTATCCTGCCAGGGTAGCTGGAAAGAGACCATAGAGGTACAAATGTGCTTTCAGGAACAGCTTCTAAGTAGCCTGTAAGGTTGAGACATACTTGCTATACAAAAAAAAAAGATGTTCAGACCTTTTTAGCAAAGTGTTGACCCAAAGCTTCTAAGAAAGTTGTGTGAAGGACAGAAGGACATTTTAACACACAAAATCACTTCTAAGCAGACAAAACAAGCTTGTCCTCTGCCTCCCCCTGAAACCCCTCCACAAATCAAAAAACAACAGGGAAATACAGTAGTCTTTCTAGGAAAGGCATGCTGACACAAGATAATAGCATGTCATAGCAAAGTAACAATTTTTAGATGTATTTAAACCATTCTGAAATCCACAACCCAGAAGGTCAATGAAAAGAACATTAAGTGTCTCACTCTTCCGTCATCCCTTTCAAAGTTACTCTGTTAGCAAAGGTGTCAAGGAAGAGTTCTGCCTTTGTAAGTGCAAGGGATGCCTCCTCCTCAACATGTAACACCACTCAACGAACTTTCTTGAGCACTCAGTTGCAGAAGATGTGCTTTGTCCCAAGTCACATCAGCTCTGAAAGCTTCCCTTACTTTTTAACAATTCCAAACAGAGATGCAATGAATCATGCAAGAAGGCCCTGGATTCCATATGTATTGTAACTAGATGACTATGAAAATACACACATCCTGCACTACCTCATAACAAATACCAGTAAAAAAACAACATTAATACTTGCATGCTTAGGAGAAAAATGTATTCTGTATATTGCCAGAAGGCAACACTTAAAATTAATTTTAAGCTTGGAAACAAAATGGGCTAAGTCACTTCTATAGCATGATTTGGTTAAGGGACAGCTATTTAAGCCTGGTGTTGGAGCTCCCGAGCAACTGCTACACAGGTGGGCTGTTCTAGCATGTACCACAGGCACTGCAATCACATCAGCAACTTATCAGCACTTCCAACGAAGGAATAAATCTCCTTCCTCTTCACTAGTAAGTCTGGCTGAATGACTACACACCATACAACATCCAGTCTGTTATGCTGGGCATAACCCATAGCCAAGCTGCAGTTTTGTACAGTGTAGCAGGGGAGTTAAACCATAGAATTTTTTACTTAAACTTCAGCAGCAACTACAATCATGGTGCACAAAGTGGCACTGTAGCCAAGTGGCAGCCCACAATAATAAAAGAATTGTATCGAGCGATGTAAATAATTCTAAGAGGAAACTACTAAAATGAATTCCAATTAAATTATATGATTATGAAATTAATAGAATACTAGAGAAAAATACAAAATAACTACTTCTAAAATACTTTAAACAGTTCTTTTAACATAGAGTTAAAATACTGGAGGCAATATACATCAGTTTGTGAAAGGATGTGACAGCTACCATTCTTTTATCCAAAATGTCTGGTTTCAGTTGCATGTTTGGTGTTTAACGATCAATAAGTTATGTACATTAGAGCACTGAATAAATCTAGGTCATGATTAAAGTTCAGAAATTTTCTCCAAATTAGGGCTAGGTGAGGAGTTAGCAGTTGAAACAGGTCCTTGCTGCTGACTGCAGCACAGATGTAACCAGGCTCCAAAGCCCGATTTTCTGTTGAAGCCACCTTCTCAACCACCATCTACAGCTGCTATCCTACTCTAACCAGGAACCAGGGCTCTGAAAGTCAGTCTCCTGTCAGTCTTCTGTCAGCCAACAACTTACTCTTGGGTTATTTTTTCCCCTGTAAAATGCTGGGGTTTCCTCAATTTTGACTCTCAAAAATGTTACCAGTTCTGAGCATGTCACAGGTGATATAACATGAACTACTTAATTAGAGATGTCATTTCTGCCTACTCTGGGACAATGCACTATTCTGTCTCTGGGCAGCTATGAAGATAGCCTTCCCTCCTGCTTTGCTGCCTATCTTACACCATTTGCTTCATAAAAAAGGCAAAACCCATGACCAGCACTAGATTCTATTGGGCTCAAGGAGAAAAACAGTGAGATAAAATGTGCATTTTTTTCCCTAATAAGGTGCCAAACCCCTCAAGTATCTCATTATGGCCACTAGTGATAAAATGAGGATATTACTGGGAATGAAAGATGGAGCCATCAATATAGCATACTGACTTGCAGAGGAAGATGCTGAAAGAAAGAAAACAAACAACAAAAAAGCCACAGCAGTGTGTGTGGTATGGAACTGAACCAGGGTACAAGTACGCTGTGGTATGAATTCATAAGCTTTACAGCTAGTGCAGTTTCCAGGGAAGCGTGACTCAATGCATGTCACACTGAGGAGAGCTCTAAGCCATGCTTCTCAACTCCCTGAGCAAGAACTTTAACCACAAAAAGCAGGAACTGCTACCACTACTAGCACTGTCTTTAGAACCAATTCAAAACTGCTAGGAGATGTCAAGCAAGATCACCACAAACACTTGCGTAAGTTATACGCATCTCTTCACATACCAGCATGTTTCCTAACACATGCTGCAGTTCTGATCTAGGAAAAATTTACTGATTGCATCACTGATCTAATCCAACTAGGGCATTCCAGAACATGTCTTGAATGTAAACTCTTTATGCCTAGACCAACTGCACTGCCATCAAACTGCCTGGTATCTTCAGCTGCCTGGAATAAATGGTGCTACAGAGAAAAAAGGATTCCACATTGCTGGGACTGGGACTCACAGTCTGGATTCTGTTTAAGTCCCAAATTAAGCAATCTGGATCCAGCCCTTAAAGAGACTACAACTATTGACTTACCCTTTTGGTCATCCCCGGCCAGAGGATTAGGCAGTCTCAACCATTGTACACTTCTGGCTTAGGGCAAAATGTCAGTGTTTATTATCTCCTCAAAATGATTACTCTACTGATCAGCATTAGTTTATTCTCTCCTGCATTTCAAAACAAAACAAAACAATGTTTTGGCACTAAATAGTCTTAAGAGACATCAATGTCCGGGGTTAAATGAAAATTAAAATATTCATTGCTCATGATGTTCATCATCAGTATAGTTCTGTCACCACACTTCATTTTTACGCACTGCATGATTCTCTATTGAATGCTGTAAGCTAGGTATTAAATAGGGAGCAGTGATGTATTACCACTACTGCCATCTGCTGATATATTTTACTACACAAAGAACAGAAAAGGAGTGCCTTTTTTGATAACACTTACTTAAAATCAGTCATTTCAGAATGCTTATTAATCCTCTATGAACTGTGATCTAATGATTTCTTGTGTTTTTTTCTGCTAAACAAAGAACCCACAACAAGCATCCTTCCTCTCACTGGAAAAGCAAACATCTATTCCCTCTACCTGTCTGCCCATTTGCAGGAACATTGGATGAAACTTCACAGATTTAAGATTCCTGTATTTAAGCCAAATACATTACAGAGATATACTTGGCACAGCTGAAGAAACCCCAGAATTCTAACTTGTCTTAGGTCAGCAGACAGAAACCAACAAAGTCTGGCATATAATAATAAAAGTAATTAAGAGATCACAAGTTGGAATATGCAACTTTTCTTGTTGTACACTAAAAACTTAATTTTGACAATAAATTAAAAAAACCCAAAAAACACTTAGGTTTTCATAGCTAAGCATTTGATTGCTACAATATACCAACATGAACATTCCTGAGACGTAAAGCTCCCTTTTGCAATGGAATTGAGCTCCCTGAAGTGGTCTACATCAAACATTTCAAGAAAACTATGTTAGAAGAATTAAGTGGATCCAATCCAGTGCCTTAATACTTATACACACATAATAATACATGCATGGAATGCAAGTTCTGGCTCTGAATTTCCTGGCTTTACTCAGTTTAAAGTGCTTCTGTTTACATAGTTAATTATTTTGCTTATGCATAAACTGTACACAGATGTGGTTTATGAGCCTAAACTTTGGTAAATTATTCCTTTTTTTGTTTCCAAGTTAGAAAAACTCATACCCATCAGTCCTTAGGAGTACACTTATATCTTTTACAGCAGCCAAAGGCAGAAGACCAACATGAACTACAGCTCTTGGGGAGGCAAAAACAAACCCTAAAATCAGTCAATAAATGATCTAAATCTGATCATAACCAAACCTACCCTCCGAGATAGGACGTTAGGAAAAGACTGCCCTCTAGTGCTTCATCACCAGAGCACAGCATAAAAACTGTAAAAGGTCCACTAAACATAGAATCATAGAATGGTAAGGTTGGAAGGGAGCTCAAGGATCATCTAGTTCCACCCCCCTGCCATAGGCAGGGACACCTCCCACTAGTACAGGTTACTCAAGGCCTCCTCCCACCTGGCCTTGAACACCTCCAGGGAGGGAGCAGCCACAACCTCCCTGGGCAACCTGTTCCAGTGCCTCACCACCTTCACTGGAAAGAACTTCCTCCTAACATCCAGTTTCAGTCTCCCCTCTGCCAGTTTAAACCCATTGCCTCTCGTCCTGTCATTACAAGACCTTGTAAATAGTCCCTCCCCAGCCTTCCTGTAGGACCCCTTCTACTGGAAGGCAGAACTAAATGACAAGTGGCCTTGGTTGCATGAATGCACCCATGGCAGTGAGAAACCTGCGTCTGGAAGGCACTTTAATGGCAAACACAGATCTGACTTGGCTTCCTCCCCCCACATTAACCAACTTTATCGGTCTGGTTTGAATTTAACATTTGTATCACAGACACTATGATATATTGAGGTCTCAATTATGCACGCTTGCCTTCAGGAGACTGCTAAAAATGTAGCTTTCCCTAAAGGAGGGAGAACACATGGAACTAAATGAAGAAGGACAAGTAACTTCTGTCAACTCTGTCAGAGCTCTGCTGACCTACTGGCAATATAAACTGCCATTGGTGATAGCAGGTATTGCATGGTTTGTTCATCACTGAGACTGAATTATCATATTATTATTGTGCATTACTATGCAATGTATTATCTGCATGCACTGTAGACTGTCTAAATAACAAAAAAAAAAACCACAAACATGTTATCAAGTTTTTTTTAACTCAAGGAGTCAATACATTATTACTAAGCTATCAAATGGAAAATGGATTTTTCTGCAGCCCAAAAGCTTTCATAGTATTTAATTTTTGCGCATTTGGGCCTAGATACAGTAAAAAACTACTTACAAGGGAAAGAAGAAGAAAATTTTTTTAAAAGGGGGAAAAAAAAGGCAGTAAAGCTCTCTAACAGATCACCTTCCCTTTCTCCCTCCTCTATATCTTAAACAGATGTGGCTGGACCACAAGCCCACTTGTTCAGTAATTCTTTCCCTCTCAAAATGTAATAATTAAAGCTCACAAACTGTTTTGTGTTGGACTAGTTTGGAAGCTAACACATCAGTCTAACAAGCTTTTACTTCATCAATTTCATTAACTAAATGACATTTTGAATTTGCAAACAAAATGACTTGTTTTTAAAAGGCACCATGATTAATTCTTTGGTAGATTTAACCTAAAGGAAAATAATTACTGTTATATTAGCACAGATACAATCATGCATGATTCAGAAGTATGCATGCAGATTGATGGGGACAGAGGGTGCTAACCCTCTGTATTCTTTAGCAGTGATTCAGGTCAGCACCAGTCAGCTCTAAACCACAAAACTACGATCTTGGACACAGTTATATGATCTTAATAAATATATATATGAGTATTAGCTATGCATATATAACATTAAAATGTCTGTAAAAGTGGCAACTCCCACTCCAGTAGCCCATAGTTTAATATACGCTCAAACTTCCTTTTACATTTTAAAAAACAGACTGCCATTTCTCACAGAAAAAGCCTTTAAAATAACAAACTATAATACACTCTACTAAGAAAAATAATATTCAGTCTGACCCTGATCCTTTCAACGCCTTCTGTGCCTTCACCTGTAAGCGAGCAACGTGCAGGAACCAGAAAAGCAACCCACTTTGAATTAGAAAGTCACTACGAGCAGGAGGAAAAAAGCTTGGCAGCCCTAGGGAACTAACTCAGAAGAACAGCTCTTCAGATGGCAGGGCACAGTGTCCTGCTGGTTCAACCACCAGGACTACGGGCTGCCCTTGGTGGCCTCCTTCCCAGGGTCAACACCGGAGCAGGAAGACACCTAATTAAAGCTTCTAGCTTCCCTTTTGCATCACTCCAATTGCTCTTTAGCCCTTTTATCCATTAAGTAAAGGAAGCACTGCCATTCTCAGAACAGCACAGGATTCCTCCCTTTCATCCTGAGGAAAACGGGAATAAACTGCAGCCAGAATTACTCATTCTATGCAAAACACATTCATTGACTACTTTTAAACTACTCTTAAAAAGACATTGGTCAACACCAGACTACATTAGTCCTTCCTTGTGGTATTTCTCAGATGGTGGAAGGACATTTCTATGTGAATGTCTATTTCAGCAAGCCTGAACTCAAGATAAGCACATAATTTTCTGAAAGGACTGACAGCTCAACACATATATGGAGATCAAGTTATACAGCAGGAGAAGACCATCACATACACTCATACCACCCAAAGCAGATGACGTAAAATTTGTGACTGAACAGTAGTAGATCTGATCTAACAGAAGAAACAATGTTCAAATTATGCATCCTCTCTTTTCTAATATAACCACACATGAAAGCCAGTAAAAAATCTTTCAAAAAAGCTGAAGATAAAAAATGAAAACAGAAATCTAATAGGGAAAAAAAGGAAACAGAATCTTAAAGAAAATAAAATCGAAATCAAGGGATTTTTTTTTTCCAAATAATCTGCTTCTTAAGTTAACAAAGTCTCCAGTCAACCAGAAAGGAAAACCGCAATAGGGATAAGAGACTTTGTAGAACAACAACATTAAAACAGAAAAACATCCAGAGGCCCATATTGACTCCTCCAAAAGAATAAAGTAGAAGCAGTTTTCACAACTGATGTCACTGTTACCTACCAGTCTGGTACTGCATGCCAGTCAGTGAATATTCCACCTGTACATTGTGCACCACATTCAATGAGATGACCTGCAAGGCTGGGAAAGTGGCATTCAAATAACTAAACATTCCACAAAGATCAAGCTACGCAAATCCAGCTTTAAAATAGTGCAATAAACCTAAATAACTTTTTTTTTTTTCTTTCTAACTCCACAGGTAACCAATATATTGATAAAACACACATTTAGAGATTCTGAAACATGAATGTAAGGAGAGTAGTAAGGAGTAACTTTTATATGAAGAATGAATTTCCTGGAAAAGAAACAAAAGCACCTAAGGATATCTGACACAAAAACCCAAGTTTCATTAGTCTTCATCTAAGTCAGTATCTTAGCAGTCTGCACTGTATGTAACTAAATATGTAAAGTTAATTTTTAAACCAAAAGATACAAAGTTTTACTTTCAGTTATTATGATTAGGAATTAGGATTTCAAATCCTCCATTATGATAGTCCATACATCATCCCCAATTCAGCAGAGCTAGAGTTTCTCTCCACATTTATTCTCAAGCTACAAGAAGTTCAAGTATAGGTATTCTCAAGTCACCTAAATAGTCATTCATTTTTATGGACTCAATTCAGTCAGATGATGCAGAAAGTTACTGTAGGTGACAGATTTTTACTCTATACTGTTTCAGATCCCTAACTTCAGGACTAATGACTAGGGTTTGCAAACAGGAGGACTGAAACTGAGCTTCTGCAAAACCATGCATCTTTCAGGATATGGCCTGCAACCCTTTCAAGTATCAACAGTTCATGTCTAAACAGAAAAAGCTGGCAATCACTGGTCTGTACTGCAAGATTTCATCTCTTGATACAAAAAGGACAGGAAGATAAAGCTAACTTGTTAAATAAAGTAATTCACTCCTTTTCTCATTTTGTTACTTTAAGTTGTTCAGAATGAAGTTTCTACAATTTCAGTTGCAAATGGGGAAGTATTAAGTGAGCCTTAAAAACCACAAACTCTAGTAAAAAAATTCGAATAAACAAATTCAATAACAATATGCAAAATCACTAGGTGCTTGGAAAGTTGTTATGCTTACATTATATGGTATGCCATACAGATTTACCCATTTCCTCTTATATCATTTACCTTCCTGCAGCTAGCAAGTCAAATTCATCCCTATTCCAGCCAAACTACAAGAAAAATACAAATATGTTACACATATAAAAGTTCCATAGAGAAAATTGCACCTAGTATATTCACTGTTGTGAGTAACAACACATCAAATACATTTTTACTTAACTGCAGATATCTAAAGAACAATAATTGGCAGGTGTTTACATGGATTTGAATTGCTATACAGTAAATCAGAAGAAGCGCTCTGATGTATTTCAGTGTTACTATTACTGATACACCCAGACAAACAGAAATTCTCAATGAGATCCTCTTCAAAAAGCTGGAAGTACAATGTTCATATTATTCAAAATTTGCATAAGCCCAAGGTTTAAAAGTCTATCACGTATTTTGTATTGTGTAAAGAAACAATTGTGCTTTCCAGCTTTTGAAAATGATCAGTTCCTGAAGTACAACCTATCATCCTTAAAATCTGGAAGTATGTTTTCTATTTAATTAGAAATTACTTTTCTTAAGTTCAATACAGTCCAAGCAATACATTGCTGCTGCTTTAGAATTTAGCAGGATTATCCCTAAAATCTTTCAATAAATTAGATAAAGTCCCTCTGGTGTAAGTAATACACACTGAAAACAGCTTTGAGAATGTAAACAGCTAGGAATAAAACAACACATCGATTACACAGGTGGACACAGATGAAATCACAAGAGTATGAAGCCTGAGAAAGTATGGTGGTAACTACATATACACATACCCTTACATTGTTTGAGCAAGTATGTCCCCAAAAAAGCTTCTACATTTCACATTGTGGTCATTCACCTATTCATAATACTTCACAAAACCAGACATCCTGCTTGTATAATTTGTTGAAATTCAAAGAATTTGAGAAATGTTGCACTGAAACTCAATGACTTTAAGTGCTTATCCCCTGAAAAAGATCAGGGGTTTAGAGCACCTTCTGTGCTCCCTCTACAGCAAAAGCCACGTGAGCTCCACTATCGCCACCTTGCGGTAAAGGAAAATTGTTTCTTGTTAACCTTGCACTCTACATTTTAAAGGGCGTCAGTGGGCGAGTGGGAAAATCAAGACTGAAACACTGGTAAAATACGGTTAGGCTTCCTTAACCTTTACCAGAACGCTTTCCAGCTTCATGATACACAAGTTCATAAATATCCCTGCTATAAGTTCAGGAGAAATGAAAGCCAGCAACTTCTCACACATGCAAGAAGGAGAAAAGAAAAGAAATAAAAATTAAGATGCTCATTATTTTAAATCTATTATTCATCTACATCTTCATAAGGAGCAAAAATTGTTCTTTTGTCCATATTCAGCAGCAATAGTTGCTGAATATGCATTCACATATGTTCATTATCATTTGGAAATTAACTTGTACTTACAGAATGAATGAGTGGTCCTAATACAATGCCACTGTCAACACATCTACCCGTCACAACAATATCAGCTCCAAGGTCAAGAGCCCTGCTTATCGGTCTTGCACTGAAGATTACAAAAGACAACACAAAGTACTTTTACTTTTTAAAGCACTGTTTAAAAATACCAGTTCCCTGCCACGCATGATAATAAATCACACAGGAAATCAATGAAAATATCTTTAGCATACATATACATATATACGACATGTATATACGTATATACAAGAGTATTTTTAAAAGTAATCATCAGATTTGATCACGCTGTCAAAGTCGAGTACCTAAATTAAACACTTATCTTGATGCTCAGAGACAGGTAAAATAAGTCAGTCTTGAAAATATTCACCCAGGTGAACTGCTAATCAACTTTGAACAGCATGGCTTCTAAACCCATGCTATCTGCAGAAGCCTTCTATTCTCCATGAAACGGGCATCTTGGAAACACAAACCATATAAGCCACGTGCCTTGAGCAGCAAAACTAGAGCAGTGTTTTTCTGTAGTTTCTATAGATTTAGCTCTGGTTAATAAATCTTGAATCACCAAAACTGGAATGTACACTTTCTCACAATTAAGTATCTCAAAGCATGATCTCTCCATTTTAATTTACAGCTACTCATGATCTGCAAGTGTTGCAATCCAAAGTTTAACAAACAGAAATTCCAGCAACAACAGAACATGCTAAATTTAAAAAGACTTGTCTATTAAAATGTTCTTATCTTACAGATACAAATACATGGTGTGTTGGGTACAGCCATACTCTGTATCTGTCGGTGATGTAATTTTGGAAAGGAGAGCAGAGCATTTTTTCCATAAAGATTAATGTAAAAGATGGGGCCTGTGTGCACAGACTTTAGAAATACACCAAACAGAAATGCATGAGGGACTGTATATACTCCATGGAGGATGGAAAAGCAAACCCAGGATCACCATTTGGAAGAGATACTGGCTTCTGGGAACACCTGGCCACTGTCCCTTTTCTCAGTCCTTCCCCTGACAGATGTGACTGGTATTGATTCTTCTGAAGAAGTTGTTGGTGACAATGAAAATTACAACTGTTCATGATTAGGCAGCTACATCTCTATTTAGAGATTTATGGGAACCCTTTAGTATCATAAAGGAGGCAAGTAAGATATTGCAAAACAGTGATCCATCCTGGAAAGACAGCTTCCAAAATTTCGATGGTACAAAACCTGAAACACAACTTAACGAAACCAAATGGATCCTCCTAAGTGTGTCAGAGCATCTCAATACTTGAATTACTCTGTTGCACTTCTCTAGGGACAGCACCTTGAACAACTGCTCCATGCAGCAACAGGATACTTTCCATATGAAAAACAGACTTTTGCCATTGTTGTAACTAAACTAAAACTATTTTTACTTGAACTAAAACCTGAAGATCCACAGGAGTCACAACCAAAAAGGCTCTAACTTAAGAGTTACGATCAATTCTTTTTTTTTTTTTTCCTGGTTGTCTGAATAATTTAAAGGTGAACCTCACATACCAGGTGGTTCTACTTGCAAAACAAACCAATTTCATGTAGAAAATGTGTTATAATCATTTTTCCATAATAAATATTTGTTAAAATAACTCACCCAAGATATACATTCATGCTATGGATGCTCTCTGGAAATTGTTTGCCACTGTCTAAATCAGTGATACCAGCTCCTTTTAGGTTCTCTTTCTGTTAGAAAACAAAGAAAACACCAAATCTTTGAGTATTTTTTATTATCTATGTCGTGGTAGGCCTAAACAAGCCTCTTGGGCTTGTGAATGTCCTGGCTTATGCAGACATGTTTTTCTGCTCTCCCTCCTTCTGTTTTGGGGAGAGCAATGGCGGGAAAAGGGACAAAGGACCTGGCGCCACTAAGTCTGGGGTCCGGGGTCTGTCCATCACCTGCGGTAAACAGGGTGCACACGGTTACCTTGTGCAGGGCCCGTGATCTGCCCAAAAAGGGATAAAGCAAGCCTATGGGTTGGCTAACTGCCATTTGATTGGCTATCTCGTGTCCAAAGGTCCAATTGATCTTCGGGCTGTGTTAATAAAAGGAGCAGGGAACACGAGGTGCGTGCCTTCTGCCATTACAGGTGCCTGCTTGCATCCTGCCTGCTGCCTCCACGCATTCGCCAGCGTGATACCGTAAGACGTCCTGCCTGCATATAAGAGCCTGCTTCCAAAGACAGCCAGAATCAGGTCAGAGATCGTCTCTCTATCCTTTTTCCAGTGCTCAGGAGCCTGGAGAAACTTTAAAGCCACTGACGGCTACCGACAGCAACCCCCGCAATAAGCCTTGGGTGCTGTCAGACAATACCTCTTAACGAGTAAATACTTCATGCCTCTTGTAATCATTGATTGCCTTCTGCCATAAGCAGAAAGGAGCTCCCTGCGCCCATCCAGTGGCTAAACAGGGGAATTAACTGCAAGCGGTGTAAGTAACCGCACAAACCTTCTCTTTTCCAGTTTAATTCGAGTTCTGTTAATGTATATATTTAATAGTTATTTCCAGATCCTGTTATAACCTGTATATAGTTTCTATAACGTTGCAAAGAGCCTGTTATTATTGTTATTATTGTTATTATTATTATTAAATGGTGGTCGGGGTGGTGCGAGTTCAGATTATTTAATATTAATAAACTATATATTAATATTTTTATAATATCGCCTCGCAGTACCTAATTACCCCTTCCCCGACAATCTACTACAAGTATTTTATTAATTTCAAACAACACATTCACTTCATCACAACTCTAAGCAAAGTATAATCATTAAAGTTAGCAATGATACAAATCAGTTAAAAGGCTAAAAGCTCTAGACAGACTTCAAACTATAGTTTGCCAACAGACACAAAAGTCAGTCAGTCTTTACAAAATGCTAGCTCATTCAGAGATGATTAACTGCAATGAACTGGTATGTTCCCTGTGCTCTTAAACTGTCTTCAATTGCTGTAAGACTGAATAAATCAGCCCCTGCAAACAGAAAGGTGTCTGCCATAACTGCAGTAGTGGTGCTGCCAGAAAACAAGGCTAATTCTGCAGTTGCAGGTGATACTTAGAACACATTGTGTTTCCAGAGAGGTAGGTAGGGGTGTAGGTGTTTTTGGGATCCAGGGGCCAATGACTGTGTAATGTCTAATGCTAGTTACAGGGGAGATCTATAGCATGATGAAAAAAGTAATTTCAGTAAAGAAGTTTCTTGAAAGAAGTTCATACACTGCACATAACTTGCAAATGAAAAAAAAAATACTCTTACTTGACTATTTTTTATGCTTAATAGCATGGAAGGAGTGACAAAGCCTATACAGATAAATAATTTTCCAAGTTACAAGCAGAGCTTTAATTGTAGTGCTAATCTATTTCTGTATCATGGTCATAAACATTCTTAACAACAGAAAAAGAGCCACATATAAACAAAGTAACAAGAAATGCTTGGAAATTGCTAAGAATAGCTAGAAGGGAGAAATATTTGAACACATGTAACTACGTCACATTTAAATTTAAGAGATAAAACATTCAGGATTATTTAGTTTAGACAGAAGAAATAAGTAACAGCACATCCTAGCTCCTCCTTAAGAGCAAGCCAACCCTAGATTGGATTTGCTTCAAAACAATAAACAGTAGATCCATAGTCTGATAAAATTCACCCCAATTACACACCAAGACATATGCTAAGAATTTGGTTTACGACTGAAAAAAAAAATAGAGAAAATGAAGCAACATTTTTAGATGTCTTTAAGGGTAGAAGGCTACTGCATGAAGATATACAAAATAAGCTCCAATAGGACAGTAAATGCCACCTTGCTACACAAACTAACTTCCATAATGCTATCAAAACTTAAACCAAAATACCTCACTCATTAGGTCATCTCCAGCCACAACAGCTATTTTCAAGTCAACATCTGCTTTCTTTGCCACCTCCTGAAGAGCAGCTGCACAAGCAAGAGGATTAATTCCACCAGCATTACTGATGACACGAACACCTAAACAAAATAAACAAATAAAATTCAGCAGCCTCAATCACTTGGGCAAAGTATTACCTCTGCAAGGTGTCAAATATCTAATCAAGTAAAGCAGTAAAAATCACATTATTTTATGAACCCTATTTAACTTGTGACAGGATCAGAGTAAGTCAATGAAAATTGTTCACTGAAAAATAATTGTTATAGATACTACTCATCTTTCCTTTATACATAGAAACAAAGTTACCAAAAAGACATAGATGAGACAGAATCAAAACAACTCCTTCAGAAACAGTATCTGACATCAGCCATTCAGGCATCCACACTCTCCAAAGAATTGCATTTTAGCAGAAATATGCGTCTATCTCTATAAATTCCACTCCGTTAGCAAGGTATTGAGTACTTGGAAGGAATTCCCTTTCTCCTCTCAACCTCAGAAAGCTGTGAAGCTGTACAAACAGATCAAAATAAAAACCGAGAAAATAACTGATATTCTAAAACCATATGGGAATGTTGAAAAACTTTTAGATAGCATTGAAAATGTCATTTAAGAAAGACCTGTAAAGCAAGCTTCCATTCATAAAAGCTACAATAAGAATTACATGTATATAGTCTAATTATAGCAAACATTTCAAATTAACCCAATTTAAGTGTCACTATTAGACATGAACATCACAATGGGATTTTTGCTGATGTTTAAACATTATTCCTAGAAGACAGCAACACATTGGGGTAAAGAACAGGTATTTATAGCAATAAAAGTCATACAAAACTCACCTAGGCAAATGAACTTAATTTTAATAAACTCATGTGAAGAGTGGCATACCTTTCCTGTGAATATCTTTAATATAGGGAGCCATGGCAGCAGAGACAAAATCCGGAGTGTAACCTAAAGCCTGAAAGAATTAAAAGCCGTAACAGTTTGTTACTGTTAAGTCAGTCCAATCCCTGTTCTTGGTTAACGGAAAAGAGAAACCAAGGAAGAACAACTGCAATGCTATAGAAGAGCATGTGAATGCTTTTACTAGATGAAACAGAAAATACGAAACTAAATAAACACATTCATGTAATAAACGCGCCCCCATAACCTGACGTGTTAAACGGACTCCCAGCGTGATGCGGGTCGGATGAGAGCTGGGGAAGTACGGAGGGGTACTTACGGGAGACCCTGCTTTGGCAGCCGTCAGCAATGACATGGTGATCTCGGAGAGATAATCGAAGACAAGGAAATCCAGTTTCCCTCCGTACAGCAACTGCGGCACTGTCGGAGAAGGTAAGGACCCATCATTAGCAGCACCCCGGTACCGCGGCCCGTCCGCAGCGGCGCGCAGAGACTAGCCGGGCTGTCCCGCCTTTGCCACTCTGCGGACGGCCCGCCCCGTCCGGGCGTGCGGCAGCAGCCCGGGCCCGGCCGCTTACGCAACGGGGCTGCTTGCGGCGCTAGACGGCCACCGCCCGGCAGCTTCGTCAGACCGCCTCGCCAGGCCTCGGTGTCCTGGCGACCACCGGCCGGCCGGGTCACCCTGCCGCGCCTGCGAGCAGCCGCAGCCGCCGCCGCCGCCGCTAACCCCGCGCCGCCCCTACCTGCGGCCGCCGTGTCCCCCCAGAACCCCGACGCGCAGCCGATGCGCACCGCGGCGCCTGCGGGAGGTTCGCAACCGGTGCTGTGCCGCCTGCTCCATCGGGGCGCGCGAGCCGCGGCCCCCAGGAGCCGCGGCCCCCGGACTCCCAGGATCGCGGCGCAGCTCATCGTAGTGGCGGCGGGCGGGCTCCTACGCACCGCCCCTGGCTGAGGCCCGAGCCCGCCCAGGCCCAACCCGCGGCAGCGGCGCGACAGATCGCCGCGAAAGCGCTGGGGGCGTGTGCGGGTGATTAGGAGAAGGGACTGAAGAGAATTTAGAAACTCCGAGTTTGGTGGGGCACTAAACTCGTCCCGGCTGGTTTGCTTAGTTCAATGCGTAGCGTCCGGCAGATGAATGGCAGTGGTGGCTGTGCTGCAGGATGTAGTTAAATGATCAGGCATCTAGTTTTATTCTGGACCACGCCGAACGTGGATCAGTGCCAGGCAGGTTTGGGGCTACCGCATCTTTGGGGTGCTGCAAGGTTGGCAAAGCACTCGTGTCCTTGTGGCAAAGGCACTACTGGGCACCTTACGTGAAGCGGTGGGGTTAAAATTGCAGCCCTCTTTCAGGGGTGTGGTAACATCAAAACCATGTCAGGTAGTCTGCTTATGAAATGTTCGTTGAACTTTCCCCGCCTCCTCTAAATGAAAAGTGCATTTATTTAAAACACCAAGAACTTCTATGGGAGCACATGTCTCAGTTTTGACAGGAAGGGTTTCTCAGATCCCAGGCTAAATTTCTTAAGTCGATGGACATGAGGTGAGTATCACCAAATTCTCAGTTATATATGGAAGGACAATATCCAAGTCCTGAACTTTGAATTAGGGGCCTATCTTCGAACATCTCTACAGAGGGCTAGTCATGCAGAGATACTTGAGAATGACTCACTGGCTAGAGAAAAATCCATGTCAATCATCTGGTACGACAAGAACTGTGACTAAGTCACAGTCTGATACTGATGCAGTAACTGCTAGGTCTAGCTGACTTTTTATTCTAGCTGATTTTGAATAAGCTCTTGAAAATGAAACACTTGTAAAATGTGGGGTGTCTGCAGGAATGCTGAAAACACACCGTTCAGTGTGACACAGATGATGCTAAGTATACGATGATGACAGGTGGTTTTACTATGGTAAAATGTAGCCATGTTGAAAATATTTAAATAAGTACTTTTGAAAATTGTTGATGAAGTGCCCAATTGTCCTGATTTCTAATTGTAGTTTGAAGTTATGCAGTTGAGAGAACACAGAAAATAGTCATGCCGTGATCTTAGAATCTGATTGTTTATTTAGGGTGCTGCAGTGTTTCCCTGTTGCAAAAAGGCCATAAAGCACCATCTTCTAAGTGCCAAGAAATTATGAACAATTACTGTACTAAGTTATTAAACAGACTGAAACAAGGAGGCCATGGAGAAAGAAAAGCCATTTCCCTACACATAGAGAGGGCCTAACTTTTGATTATTAAACAATTAGTATGATGAAAGCTTACAGGTTTTGAGTCCCTATAAACTAGTAATTATCCAAATAATCACAGTGGGGGGAAAAACCTTGTATACACAGCTGACTTCAGATAGCTTTGTCCTAAACATTGCCAATGTGTCTTTATTGTAGCTCCTTTAACTTCGAAGCAAGAACCAGAGCAGCTCTGTCTGGTACAAAATACACAGCTATCAGTATAGCCATAAAGACACACTTTATGCAGCTAAAGTTGAAAGTGTCATCTATTGCAATATGGCATTTCAACGTGGAATACATTGCAGTGAGATTTCAACATACTATAATATAGCAGAAAATGTGACTAATCCTCAGCAAGTCTTGTAATGGTCTCAAATCCTGTGGTGAAATTCAAAGGCAGTTTACCTTGGCCGAGACTCTATAATCACCATCACTCTGTGCTCAAACATATCAGAAATAAAAGCCAATCACTGTCAAACAGAATAATTTATAACCCATGAACATAACTAAAACCCCTGATGAAATGGGTTGGGCCAAGGTAGTGCAAAACTGATTTTCTGGACATGAGAAGACATGGTTGCTCAAACGACCAGTAGAACCAGAAGCCAGCAGATGACTCTGTTTCACCACTGTGCACCTGCCTCTTTTGCAAAACAATCCCCAACTCCCAAGTGTCATCTATTCATGCCAGCATCCTCTGTGCTGTCTGTACTATGTAGAGAGGTAAATGTGTGCATTTTGCCCTCTGTAAACAAATACGTTTTATCTGTGTTAAGATATAAATATCCACATGTGCAGGTATACCTTGGCAGAACAGTCTTAGAACCTAGAAGGTCATTCGTTCTTCCAATTTCTTTCAAGAATTTTTGCAGAACAGATTTTGACAGCAACTGCTTATGGTTCTGCAATAGGCTGGATCTTGCTTTGTCAGAAACCATTTTAAAACACTTATGGAACATGAATACAATTAGCAGATTTGTGTACGAATGTTTTCTTACGTGTGAGAGAACGCATGTCCAGCGTGTAAGCTACTAAGACAGTGCTGCTGTAATTAGTTCAGAGCCCATCGTTTCACAGTAGATGCTAGGAGTGTTTTGATGAAAACAGAGGCAAGTTGTTTAGAGGTTCTTTTCCAGGTAGGCTTTGGGAAGCAATGTTCTGTGATGGTCAAGTTGTAGCTTTGAGATTTTGACCTTTATGTGATTTAAGGGATTTTTTCTAAAGTGTATTACTCATTGAGGACAAGAGATGGCACTGTGAGATTGTTGGTGAAGCCTGGAAGAAGCTACAGATAGTAACAAGCTTATGCAAAATTCATGTGTGGAGGTGCTAGTGGGAAAAAAAAAAAAAAAAAAAAAAGTAACTGTGTTTGTGGCCTGTGTAGAGGATAACTGTCAAAAATAATAGATGCCATAATCTATTGAATGGTAGGAATCCACTTCCATTGACTTAAGTCAGATTTTTAATTCCTTTCACAGATTTTGAGAAGGAAAGGTTAAAAAAAAAAAAAAACTTAGGGCTTTAAATTTTATGTTGGAGAAAGGAAAAGATTACAAGGTAAAAAAATAATTAAAGAAAAAAATTTTTTTTCTTGGTCACAGTTCAAATATAGTTCACTCTGACATTCAGTTTCTTCCATAAACCTACTCAGATTTACTTTTACTATGCTAGTGCCATTAATGTTCCATATGTAGGCCTGGGCTTTTCTACCTGTAAACAGACTTATACAGTATCAAAGAACACAGATGATGTGCAAAAGAAATGTGAAAGTGATTATTCTACTACTGCCATCCTGAATTCAAAGCATTCAGAGCTAATCCTGCAAGTCAGAGAGGATATTACAGAGTACATACACTTTCCATTATTTTTTCTAGGATTTTTTTCTAACAGTTAACCTTCTTCTGATTGCTTAAAAAAAGTACAAGCAGACCCAGGTTTTATCGTGAAATACATAAATTTTTTGCTATTTTCTTTAATGTCACAGTAAATAAGTTCCTGCCCTAAGCAATAGTATAAGCAGATACTGACAAAATTTTAGTTTATTGAGTGGGCTCTGTTTAGTTTATTGAGGCTCTGTCCTCTCAACTAATTACAAAATATTTAGCAAATATTTGAATTTATTACTTATCTCATTCCCACAAATTAGTGCATCTCTTTGTTTAACAAATGGAGTTCACTGCTCTTGCCCTCAAGGTAAAGCATACATTGCAATCTCTCTTCTGCAGACCGTCTGAAAACCAACCTTTCCTAAGTGAATCAACAGTTGAAAATGATCTCTGTAAATCATTAAAGGAAAAGATTTGCCATACTAATACCCTAGTATAAAGCATAAACAGCTCAAAGATCAATAAGGATGTTTGATTCAAACACATGGTTTAGAGGTTTTGTATTATTTTAGAAGATCTCTTCTGTATTCAAAATATCTCATGAATTCTTTCCAACATGGGAAGCCATTGCTGACACAAGTACATCCATTTCCTACTTTTCTTCAATTTACACCTGTATTCAAACTGAAAGGTAGCAAATGTCTCTACTGGTTTCCTGAGTGAAAAGAAGTAAGATCTCCTCCCATGCAGAGCAACTGAGAGCTCATTTTTGCTGACTCATGAATCCTCCAGGCATTTCACTTCAGAAAGGTTGAGAAAGAACTGTTGCACTGAGTGGACGATGAGATTGGCAAAACATTGCCACTTACCTTTTGCCCAAGTGCTGAATATTGAAAGAGAAACAGAAAGATGAATTACAAAATGCTTTTTTTTTCATTTTCACTTTTTTGCCTTTGTTCATAAAGCAGTTAGTGCAGGGGATTTTGCCCACTAATCTGTATAGCTTACTAATACTACAAGCAGAGTAATGCATATTGATAATGGACTGCAAAGCAAAGTAGGCAATTTTTTTTTTCAATATTTAGCTTTGAATGTTTTCAAACTTTTTTCCGTAAGAAAATCAGTATTAAAAAAAAAGAAAAAAAAAAAAAAAAGGCAAGTTCCAGCAAAGTCTGCTGAATGCTTTTAGTTTAAAAAAATGCACTGATTTTTCAAGTTAAATTCTTAAGGCATTTAAGTATGGCTCAAATATTTAAAAAACAGTTGGTTTTCTAAGAGACCTATAAGAATACTCCAACATTCAGGAAATAATTTACAAACACAAGCCTATTTCTTCTGATTTGTATTTCTGAGGGAGGTTTTACCATGAATAATGGGAATGTGTTAGATAGTCTCCTAGCAGCTGTTTGACAAAAATACTAATCAAAATGGAGTTGAAGTGCATGCTTTTAATCAAATAATAATTCACCTTCACTATGTACTAAAAAGGGCGGGGGGGGGGGGGGGGGGGGGAAAAAAAAGTACAAAAAATGAGAA
>WBNM01045864.1:47215-78436 GCA_013399055.1 Ramphastos sulfuratus
AAATTTGAGAACTTATCCTTCTGCCTGTGCTACACAAATTGTTCCTCATTTGTTGCCAAATCAGCAAGCAGATTTACCGGAAAGAAAAAACCTGTCCAGAAAATCAACACAGTTGAGTTCTGTTGGGCACATCTCAGGGTACAACTAGGTCTCTAGAACATTTGTTTGGTAAGTGGGTTAGCTGTTTTGGAGCCAGAAACAATACACAGCCGTACCACTAAGAATGCATGTTGTTTTCAACTTAATGAAAAGATTTGATTTCTAAGGTGCAGCCACAGAATAAAGTAGAAGGAAGCAAAGGATTAAGTATTCAAGGCTAAATCATGACCATGTAATAAGTAAACCAAACAAAAATATGAGTTTTAAATATTTACCTCTGCTACGAAGTACAAGAGGTGGTAATCAGAAATACAATTAGGCAACACTTATAAATGCAGTGCACAGATGTTGGGATAATCATCAACACAGTGTTTAAAATTGATTCCTTCATCAGTGTAAATCTGCACCCTGATTAATTTTGTGTTATTGCTTTTAACTATGAAAGAGTTTCAAACCTATATGAACTATTATTAGTGAGAAAAGGGAAGGATATGCTCTTTACCCTGTTAAAGTGGTTCACTTGTGTCACATACATTGTGTGCCCATCTATACACTATTGAGTGTGTACATCTGTGATTGAAACTGGGCTAGTTATTTTATTAAATTCATACTAGCAATCTACTCATACTATATAATCTTATCCAAGGGAATCCTGGTGGTGCACAGCCACTGACATTACACCTCCAGGATCCACTGGGCCCTGTATCATTTGTATGCCAACGAATAACCTGCAGCCAGTGAAGCAGCAAAGCAAGCTCAAGTAATGTTTGGGTAGCAGTGGCAGGGAGATTCGCTGGTAGTTTCTTGAGTCCATGTTAATAGAATTAATGAAGCAACCACAGAAGACACAATAGCAGACTTTTACCCAGTTCTATTTACTTTATTTTCATTCTTTATGAAAGAACTAACCATGTAAAATGTGGATCCATGTCCTATTTGTATCCATAAGGACAACAAAAGCACATTCAGCACATAGCTCTTGAATGCTGGATTTGGAAGGACAAACCTCTAGTATTGGTCATTCTTTGGAAAGAACTTTTGGCAGCCTGGCAGTGGTCATCAGTACAGTTACTGGAAAGCTGACCTTCTCACGAACAGTGATTCAACTTCACATAAGTGTCCCATAAATTTGGGTTTTAGAAGTGTCCCATAAATTTGGGTTTTAGCATAAATTTGGGGTTTTTTTTTGTGAAATTACAATGAGAATCAATAACAACAGATCTGGCAGTGAGCCCCAGTCCCACCATTCTTTCCATCATTTGGTCAAACATCTTGAAGTCAAAAGCCTCACTGGACATTGTTTCATCACACATGATACTGTACAGACACAAAAGCAGGCTTTCACTGTAGAAACTACAGCCTAAAGATCAGGTGCAGGGCATGAGTAGAAAGCTATTAATGCTATTAATACAGAGAGGAAACAGAAACACATGCATAAATAATTTGACTGGGATAAAGCCCATGGCAGAAGGTGGAGCCTGTCACCAGTTTTGTAGATGTAATGAATAAAGCAGATCTGACGACATTCGATCCCCAGCAAGGAAGATTTCACCAAAGTAGTTAAATTTACTTCTCGAGTGAATTATAGGTAAGATTCATGCTTTCATTGCCTGTGAAAAATACCACAGGCTTCTTTTCCAGATATGCCACTGCCCAACATGACTTTTACCTTTCTCAGCCCAAATTTTTCCATCTACTGAAAAAGAAAAATGATACTGATTCTCTTCGCAAAGCACTTTGAGATCAGCCATGAGAAAGTATATATGTAACCACAAAGTAGCGTTAATCATTAGGCTATTGTTAGTTGTTACACATAATTCAGATTGCTTCTGTGGCTCTTCCTTGTGCTGTTGGAGTGAACATTCTGAAGCCATGTGTGGTTTTTTTATGCTCAGGTTACTAGAAGTAGCATCTTCATGCCTTGTTTCACCCCTCTGCCTCTCCTAAGACTTCCTAGTTGGAGGAGGGATCAAGTGGGTGAGAAGCAGGTCCTGAAAATGGGAGGAGTGAGAGGTGTGCAAATTCTGGGAATCCACCTCAACCCTCTACTCCACCTCTTCCCACCACCTCCCAGTGCCCGCCCCCAGCTTCAGCCTGCGCCCTTAAACTGCTGTCACCCTGTGCTGGGTGGAACATTTTCAGCTGCTAACTGCGGGACTGGTGGACAGACATGATGGTGCTGAGATTAGGTAGCTGGGCTCTTCTGGGACCTCTCCTCTCCCTGCTCTTTTCCACTAGCATGGCGGTAAGTGGAGAAACAGTGTTATAAAACACGTCGGTGTGGAAAGTGCTGTCAGAGAAAATGGTCTGAAATGTCACTGAAAATGGTCTTCTTTCTTCTCTTCAGTATGTTGCTACCAGAGAAAACTGCTGCATATTAGATGAACGATTTGTAAGTACCTGAGCAACTTTCTTCTATCTTAAGGGTACAACTAAAGCTTTCCTATGCTGATTATAAACTACCATTACCACTCATACCTTTATGTGATCTTCACTGATATTTTGATACTCCTTAAATGCGCTGTGCTTAAGCCCCTTCTTCATTAATAGATGTGTATGCTGGTAAAAATGTAAGGGTGGCTGCGCTGTTGACAAAAGCATATATCTAGAAGATGCTATAAGTAACAGTATGAACCATTTTCTTTCTTTGTATATGTACATAGTGTGAAAGTAAACTGCCTCTGTAAATTCAAATACAGCAGGCAAAGTGGGAAATGCCTGAACTTTTTTATATACAGTAGTTCGTACAAGGAACACCTGAAAGTTCCCCTGCCTACATATTCTGCTCCCTTTCTTTGCTCCTGAAACATTGCCAATTATTATTCTTTCCACTTCAGGGTAGCTACTGCCCAACGACCTGTGGCATTGCAGATTTCTTTAATAAATACCATACCACTGTGGATGGTGAGCTGAAGGAAATGGAGAGAATATTGCAGGAAATTACTAATTCTACAGGATCAACCGAACATGTGATTCAGCACATCCAAAGCCTCTATCCTCCAGAGAAGCAGACACTACCAAGTAAGAATATAAAAATTACGCAACTGAAAAAAAAAATGTAGTTTTCTTGCTTTTTAATTTACCTAATCACAATAATTTTATACCCTTGTTTTACAGATTCAATTGATGATTTTACTAAAAAGTCCAAGAAAATAATTGAAGAAATTATCAGATATGAAAACACTATTTTGTCTCACGAAAGTACTATACAGTATGTATCTTCCACTTTTTATATCACTTGACAATCCAAATACTTTTCTTTCTGTTCTTCTATCAAGTGCAGCTAGGTCTCTCTCAGAAAGGTTTTTGTGCTCATGTGGACTGTTGTGCCCACACTGTCATAAGTAGCTGCCTAGCTAGAATCGTGATCTGACGCTGCATTCTCTGCTCACCTTCATAAGCCATTAATTGTGCAAAAAGTGCAAGGCAAGAATGTTAGGAAGCACGACAGTATATATTTATGGAGTTTTTGGCTGTACTATCTATGCCTAAATTTTTTTTCATGACATTTGGAGACTTTATATGTGTTTGTGTAATGCAGAGTGTCTGGAATATTTGAACAATCCTTCATTCCAACTAATTTTGCTGCACATGAAAAATGAACTCAGTTACATTGATATGTCATAAGTAGCTGTAAAGTCAGTCTTTTGTATACTGACATTAAAAATAAAATTGAAAACATCACGAACTCTTCTAAATCTTAAGGATTTTTTTTTTAACCTGAACATAGAGAAATCTCCACTTCCATAACATTATATCAAAATGAATTCAGGCATTCTGACACTTGCAGCATTTTGTGCGTTACCGTTTTGTCTGGGTTCAGCAGCTTTAACTAGCAGTGCTAATAGAGAAATCTTCTTTTACAGAGGTGTATTATAGCAGTGTGGTACATAGGAGAGGCATGTATGCAAGGAAATTTGCATTACACATTCAGAAAAGACCAAAACAACAAACAATTTTTATGTCTGTCTCTGTCCAGACAGTTGACAGATACGCATATACTGAACAGCAACAGGATCGCACAGCTGAAAGAGAAGATTGCCCATCTTGAGTCACTGTGTCAGGAGCCATGCAGAGACACGGCTGAAATACAAGAGACAACTGGAAGAGGTGCACAAAATGCTTCTTGTGTTGTGGAGGGTTCATTCAGCTACAAGTATTGCAGTGATGATGAGTTATTTGCAATCTAATGGTCCATAGATTTCTGCAAAGATACTAAGATTGCAAGTTCTGGACTAGTGCTTGAATCAATACGAGTGCTAGGTAGATACTCTGCAAACAAGGCATTCAGATGGAACAGAGGTCTCTGGCCTTTTGGGCATAGAAAAGATTGTCCTAAAATGGATGGTAAATGTGATGGACTTGAGTAGAGTTTCATCATCTTACACAAGTCCTGTGACCTTCAGTAGGATTATTTTGTGGCAATGACATTACAGTATGTGAATGAAATAGCTAAATGTGCAACACTACCATTTAGATAAATTGTTTGTCTTAGAAAATTAAGATAGCAAATAAATGTGCATATAGAATTGTAGTTAGATTAATAATAATCCTTTGAATATTCTTACTTCAGATTGTCAAGACATTGCAAACAAAGGTGCCAGGAAAAGTGGTCTTTACTTTATCAAGCCGCAAAAAGCCAAGCAGTCATTCTTAGTCTACTGTGAGATCGACTCATATGGGAACGGTTGGACAGTGTTACAGAGGGTATGCTGCTTATGTATTATTACTATGAGCAAGCTTATTGCATCAGTTTGGTTTTATTTTCCTATGTAAGATACATATCTTTTTGACTGAGTATTCAGTTATGTTGATTTTTTTGTTTTTTCTTTGCCTAGAGACTTGACGGGAGTGAGGACTTCAAGAAAAACTGGATTCAGTACAAGGAAGGATTTGGACATCTGTCTCCAGATGACACCACAGAATTCTGGCTGGGCAATGAAAAGATTCATTTAATAACTACACAGTCCACTCTACCATACACCTTACGAGTAGAACTGGAGGACTGGAGTGGCAAAAAAGGGTATTTTCTTATGTTGGTTCTGAAAATGGCAGCTTAAAACCTACTGGTGCTGTGTCAGTTTGCACAGCTCTCTGATAAAATGATAAAGCCCTTAGACCTGCTGACATGCATAGGACACTGCTTTGGCTCTTGAACTCACAGCCATGACAGCTGTCACCATGAGTAACTTGTTTGCAGGCACATGCGTGTGTTTGAAGGCCACATGCTGGCAGCCCTGTTTTATTTGGCAGAAAGAATCTATTTATTCTCTTTAAGCTTTTTCACATCTTACTCATGGTCTAGGTAATCACTGTAGATGCCTTCCAACTGAACTATTCTATTCCGTTCTATTCCATTCCATTCCATTCCATTCCATTCCATTCCATTCCATTCCATTCCATTCCATTCCATTCCACTCCATTCTACAGGAGGGCTTGCAGTCCCTGCCATTTCTTAAGACATCTACTTCTTCCTCCACCAAGAATTTCCTTGTGACCTAAACAAGCTTCAGCAGTATGAATCTAGGAGATATGTATGTGTGTTTTTATAATGTAGATCTTTCACACATCACTGAAAACTAGTAGTGTCAGATAACATATCTGATAAGGGAGCAGAAAAGTTAGTTAGATGTGTGTCACTGAAATGAGGAATACAATTACACAAAACCAACTCCTTTTTAAATGCTAGGATGCCATAAATGCCTTTTCTGCAGTTCTGACACCTATGAATTTTTTGTTTGTCCATGTCCAGGGAACGCAGCATGCTTATATTCACCATTGTCCTTTGTTAACAGCACTGCTGACTATGCTGTATTCAGAGTGGGAAGTGAAGAAGACGAGTACCGCCTGACTTATGCCTACTTTATCGGTGGTGAAGCTGGAGATGCCTTTGATGGCTTTTATTTTGGAGATGATCCAAGTGACAAATCCTTTACCTCTCATAATGGCATGCGGTTCAGTACCTATGATAATGACAATGATAACTATAATGGCAACTGTGCTGAGCAAGATGGATCTGGATGGTGGATGAACAGATGTCACGCTGCCCACCTCAATGGCAAATATTATATAGGTGATGTATCTTCTAAGTACCTATAACTGTGGACACCATGTTTCAGTGACAAAGAAACATGGATCATTTTCATTAAAAATGTTTTGCCATCTGGATTTCCGAAAGCTGGTAGAGCCCATATTTTACAATAATTGTTATGCTCTCCAGCCCCAAATCAGAGAATTAGTCCTGAGAGAAGCAAACTAAAGAAAGAAGGGCAGTCAATAGGGCCTGTTCGCATGCCTGGGGATGCCATGGAGGTGTTAGTATCAGAAAACTATCTGGGTGTACTAACTCTTCGGGAGAACAACTAATTGTTTTGCTCCAACTGATATTTTTTAGGTGGTGTGTACACATCAAATGATGCTGGTCCATCTGGATATGACAATGGCATTATCTGGGCAACCTGGCGTGACCGGTGGTACTCTATGAAGAAAACTGCAATGAAAATCATTCCATTCAACAGACTGTCAGTAGATGGGCAGCAGCACAACTTAGGCAGTGCCAAAGAGGTGCGAACACAGGCCCTATGAGGCAGTTAAAATGACAACAGAATATAGTTATAATTTCAAACACTGAGCATGGACAGTTGAAGTATTAAGCCCACTGCATCTTAGAAAAGTTGGGTTTGTTTAACATTTTGTCACAGAAATATTTGTAATATTCGTACTTTGGTCTTGGTATACCTTCCACGTTATGGTTTCTTTTAATATAGAGGTAAATAGATAGTCCTATGATCAGAAATAATCCTTTGCCTTCATGTGTTTCAAATGTTGCATTTTTAATTTGTAACTAGTATAACTATGAATACTGTCAGTATGTCATCATAAACTTGTGTACCTCTTTCTTTAGAAGATCATTAAAGTGCTTTCTTTTTTCTGTTGTAGGTTGGAGACTCGTAAGGGGACAATTTCACAAAGACTGGTCTGACAAATATTTTGTCTTAGTCACCGAAGTAACCTAACATTACACAGTTCAGCTTTGACAATAAAATGCTGTTGACTGTAAAATGCCCAAGCCTGTTCTCTGAGCAGCCTTACCTCCCTACATGGTTACTATTTTTTTTTTTTTTGTGTACAAATTCTCAATAAATTTTTGATTATTACAAAACAATTTGAACTTGTTATCTGTGTTCTACAGTTGACCAAACAAGACACAGGGAACTTTGTGATGGTTCGAAGGAATCAAATCTGTTTGATTCAGTCATTCCTACAGTAGTTTCTTCTCTTTGTTTAGAAGTGAGTGGTGGAGCTATTTCTCAATAGAAGTGTGGCTTGTTTCCAGAAGTTTTAATTCTATTTTTTGATGAAACTGATCTTCAGCATTGATCAAAGTACAACTTTAAAGAGGCCTAGTTTACTGCCAAAACCTATGTAACTGAGCTTACCATGAAGTAATGAATACATTTTCAGTCAGGATGTGTTAGGAGGTATACTACCAAAAACCAATAACACATATTTTACTCCAGAGCATACAAAATAATGTGTTTCACAAATTTACTCAGTTTTATTAGTTGCATAGCACATAGTATTACCCTGCACAACCGTTTTTAAAAATTAATCTAACACATCTAGTACCAATATTCAACCAAAACCAAAGTTAACATTTTCAACAAATTCATTGTGTTCTACTTGCATTTTATTTTTCTAGATCTGTTAATAATTTTCCATGTGACCCACATAAGCAAACTCACAACACAGATCAAGAACAGCAAAAAGTTTTGTGATGCTGTCTGAATGTAGTCACTCAGAATATCTGCTGAGGTGGTTTGAAGGGTGCACTAGCAAATGAGATTAGGATTGTGAATAAATTGATAAACAAAAAGTGCACTCAGAGTGCGTGTATATATATATATATATATATATGTATATGTATATCCATATCTATATTTCTACCTCTGGTTCGTGTATTAAGAAGTGAAATAAGAAATGTTGTCCTTGGTTAACACAGCCTGCTCTCACAAGCCACTCTCCCACAACACAGACGGCGAGTAACACACAATAAAAACTCCAGGCCGGGATAGAGAGTTGAGGTAGAGTTTAACTGGAAATGCCACAATGCACAATGACCTATTTGCAGAAAAGTGCAGCAAAATATAGAAGCAGCAGCAGAAGTCAGTGACGAAGTGGTTCCCCCAACTCAAGCAGGCAGCAACCAGCCTAGTGGAAAAGACCAATAACCCCCAAACCTAGAAACTAGAGGCCGGAAGCCTCTCATGTTACAATCTGAACTTCAAGCCCCATGATACTTTGCTCCAGCCAGCACTTTCCTCTTGAAGCTGGCATGATAGCTGGCATGGTATTGAATGTCAGCAGATTTGATTCAACCCATGACAAGCGTATCCCTAGTCTTTAATTTTAGCTGCTACTGAGAGGCCAGATGTTCACCTGGTTATTTGGTTTGTTGGGTTTTTTGGCAAGCAAATACATTGCAGTTGTGCTTATTTGACTCTATTTTGTGAACTGAGAAGTCATACTAAGTCATACTTCTCTATTCTTAATCAGTCTTTATTGTAGCTGACCCTCAGACCATAGCCTAGAGTGAAAGTCATTTAAAGCAAGCTTGTCCCCCTCTGAGTTGATAAGTAGGCTTTGTTGGCTACAAGGAATTTGCCTTTCTTTCATGCCTTGCATTTGCAGTCACATTTCCAAAGACACTGTAGCACAGAACTGAGGAACTGGGAGCAGAAATAATTTCTCTTTTGCATGTTCACTCTACAGAAAAACAAAAAATAAAACACAAAAAAAACCCCAAAAAACACAACCAGAACAAAATTTAAAAAAAAAAAAACAAACTAAAAAAAAAAACCCCAAACCTAGGAGAAGAGTGGACAAGGAAGGGATAGAGGTAGAAGGCAGAAAGATAGAAAGAGGCAAATGATGTGAATGGACTGGAGGACTTGCTGGGTTCCACAGTCCCTGAGCAAAAAGTGGGACCAGATGCTGGGACTGGCTAGTAATGAATGCGAAAATGTAGTCTGAGGAGCATATGATAAGAAGTGGAGCTGAGAGCTAGAGTTGAGGGACAGTGGAGTCTAACACAAGAATATTTAGAGGAGGGACATGAATGAGCAGGTAAGATGAGAAGGCACCACCTGGAAGCTGCTGGTGGGTACTGGTGGTAGGAAAAGAAACTGGGGCAGTGCTGGGCGAACAAGGACTAGATCTCATCTAGGGCACACAAACCAGAGTTAAACCCCAGGCTCTGCAGCTATTTCTGTGGCAACCTGCCAAGAGCAGATCCACTGAAGCACTGAACTGTACTTCTGTCCTTTGATCATTAATTAAAGATAAATCCAAAGTTTATCTAGCTCTTGGCCTTTAGCTTTTCAAACAAACACAGTGAGTAGTGACTGGATGATTACAACATAAAAGCAAAGGTATAGGCTGAAGGTCAGGCCCAGATGCAGCCCTCAACTGGAAAGCCTGAGGAGCTCCTCCTTCACCCCAGCCTCACCCAGCAATCTCCTCCACATGAAGCAGGAAAGCCCTCTTAGCTCACCTAATGTTTATGACTGGGCTTTTCCCAGTGCCCATAGCCTTACTGGCTGAGTTTTACTTGGACCAGAGCTTAGCTAGTCTGCATTTGAAGATCACCAGAAAGCTGCTCCTTCCATCAGGGTCAGAGGCAGCCTGGCATGTGCTATGTCGTGTCCAGTGTTGCACTGGCAGGCAGTACATGGGACACCACCAAGCAAATGGTTGCACCCTCTGTTAGCATGATTAAATAGACAGAAATTCTTCTGCTTGATGTGCTCTGACTACTCTTGATTTTTAGGGCCTACTAAATTATAAAAATTACAAATTATAAAAATTATATAAAATTATATCCATTTCAGAGATTATTGAAGATCACAAACGCAAGGTGTGATAAATAAGCACCATAGGAAAATCACTGACTCTAAACAGCCTGCAAATCATTGTCATGCAGAGAAAAAAGTATAGCTCTTTGCTGCTGCTTGCCTACAGAGACCCATCCATGCTTAATGTAAGGAGGAAGGCTTTTGTGGAAAAACATCAGATGTGGTTCTGTGGTAGTCCATGAGTGCACACAGGAGAGCATGTGTGTTCCTAAGCATGCAGATCCTGAGGTTGGGATCTTTGGGCACAGGTTTTCTTCTACCATGTAACTTAAATTAGAGCTTGTTGGGTTGAGTTGGAGACACTCCATGGAGTCCAGCTTATTTTAGGTGAAACCCATTTTACTCTGCTCTGTAAAATAATTAATCCTAATCCTGAAAGACTTCCTCTTATTATGGTCTTTCTCTCCATTAAGCATTTTATTGTCCTCTGAGCTTTTCATAATTCTTTCAGAGAGTGAACAAAACAGTGTAGGATTTGGTAGCACATCACCTACCTCACTTCTGCTGAAGTTAGCAGCTGAGAATTTTGCTAAGTATATTTATTGTCTGCTTTGAGTTTGGAAACCGCTTTATGGACATTTATCAACCAAACCACACAGCTGTGGCTGGCTGATCTTCAAACTGAGCAAAAGTAATATATGGGCTGTTTGGACTTTTTTTTTTTTTTTTTTTGAGTTAGTTGAGGTGTCTTGTTGCTAAAATCAGAAATAATTTGTTGCATCATAGTATTACTGGCACTACATGTGATTCCACAGAAGGCTTTACAAAACGCATTGCAGGGAACTGAAATAAACAAAACATTTTGTTTCACAATGTGCATAGATAAGATAATACTAAGCCTTAAATATAATAAAAACTATTTGTCATACAAAATCAGATCCTGGTGCAAATCAATGTAGCACAATTTTATTGACCTCTTCTGCTGAGGATATGACCGCTAGTTATATTGGTGTAAGCTGTTAGGTTTAAGAAGGTTTTCCTGCATAAGAAAAGCATGAAATACAAGGCAAGAATTGGGAGGAAACAGAGGCTCCAGTTCAACTGCAGTAAGCTTTACATTCAGAGGTTCAAGCCTCCTGAAGGCTTGGATCCAAACCTAAAATTATTTTGAATTAAGTACATTGTGCAATGACAGACTCAAGCTTAAACATGTGTCTCTAAAGCAAAAAAGTTTTGTGAATGTCATGTTGCTTTAAAAAGCCAAGAGATGATTTGTTCTTGCAAGTGATTATGCCCACTTTTGCTCTAGAAGAGGTTTTCTTGCTCCTTCCTGATCAGTGTGGTGGCACCTTTTGAGATGGACACCATCTTTGAAGTGTCTAACAGTCATATATAACACCACTAACAGCAAGGCTTGCTATAAGAGCTCACAGCAGCAGCACATTATCATCAATTGCCACATGCAAACTATACCCATTATACCAACATTGAAGGAGACACCACTCTTTAGGAAGATTTAATTACGCTTAACATCTGTTCCTCTACATTTTCAAGTACAGATCTACTCTGCTTTTCATAAATATGTGTTCATTTCAAATGAATGCTACTTGATAAAAAAGTAAAATATACCTTTTGTGGAAGAGACAGAATAATGTTAAACACATCTGCATTATACAAATACTAGTAAAGTCTAGCTGTAAAAACTGATGTAAACTTGGCTCTTCACTCCTCAAGAATTATTTTGAGTTGAAGACCACATGGTTACAAATAGACTGCATCAACCTTTCTTAGACTAGTACTTGCTTTAGAAAGGTTAGTGGACTTCACACCAGTGGAGCACAGTCACACAGAAAGGGCAAACCACTGACTTTGAATTTTCAAATAGATTGCAACTCTTTGATTATGCCAGTTAAATGCCCATCACAGACTGTGTCTTCCAGAAGATAAACATTGCTGGATCCCGCTATGTCCCGCATATACCTTAGCTGAACATCCAGTTATGAGAAACCAAGCTTTAGACAGATTGTTTCCTGGAATACATAGTGCTGCCTGCATGTTAGTGTTGTACAAACTTATCTGGAGCAAATAATACCAGAAACTTGTGCAAGAGGCCTTAAGTAATCACCTAAGGGGAAGGGAGGAATTTGGCATGTTTTGTCTCCAAATAGAAGGGAGCATAATGATTAATCTCTGCTTTGCATTAAGGTTTAAATTGCACCAAAAGACTGGTAAAGAGCACCCTTTCAGTCAGAGTTCTGCTCATTCTTCTCCTGAAGATGATATCTACAAGGATCATCTGTGTGTTGCTGTCCCTCAACATAGCTTGGGTATGAGTTTGCTTATTTGATTCTTTTCCTGTCTTTCTATTTTGAAAAGTAAGCATTTATTTAATGTTTTTTCATTAGATAGATACAGTTTTTCTGTTGCCTAGCTCATAAAATCCAATGCACACACATATACACAAGCACACTATAACCACTTCACTGCTGGACTTTCAGTATTTCTTGAGTGTCCAGCTGTCTAGTTTTACTTAATTAAGTTTCGCTGAATCTGCCTGGCTTCAGGAGCAGTAAAGTATATACATTATATAGATTCATAGGTGATGCTATAAGTCTTAAACCTAACTGACTGGATGATAGTAGTTCCAGGCAGTTAGGAATTTTCATGTTTATTAGGGTGAATTCTA
The DNA here is from genome assembly GCA_013399055.1 of Ramphastos sulfuratus. Lineage (NCBI taxonomy): Eukaryota > Metazoa > Chordata > Aves > Piciformes > Ramphastidae > Ramphastos > Ramphastos sulfuratus. Next base: position 59,855 of record WBNM01045864.1, read on the forward strand.
CTTTCTTTTGTGTCATACTTCACCAGAGTTTTCCACCTACAAATGACACACAATTCTTTTGTCATCAAATACACCAGGTAGCAACACCAGGTTAAACTAGAGCTAAGTAAGGATCAAGGAAAGTGATAGACCTGATGTACAACTATTCTAATACAAACTTGATTTTCTCTCATTAAGATCTCAGGCTATAATCTTATACAACCTTCTTTTATCTTTCTCTTTGTGATCCTTTATTAAAGAATGTGCATGTTCTAATAAATTACAGAAATTATAGGAAGCAGATGGGATAAAACAGAAGCAGTTACATTTGATCTGTCAATAATGAAAGGGGACAGACCACCTAAAAATGAAGTTTTTATTTGTAACTTTAAAGAAGTACTTGGGCCAGATCCTCAGGATGAATCAAACCAGTATGAATCAGCTGTTTTTAATAGTGATATTCCCGTTCACTAGGGCTAAGGTTCTGGCTCCAGAGGCTAGAATTAGGAAAATTTTATCTACCTCAGAATTAATCATTAATCATAATATTCACTTGTAATCAATATTTTCAAGAATTTATTATGCTGCTTGAAAAGAATATAAGATACACAGAAGAATCCAATCAGACTTAATTATATCTCAAGCCCTAAAACAGGGCTTTCTTTTATGAAAAATAATTATTCCTCAGTCTTCTACTACACAATAACACAGTAGTAATCCTTACGGTGTTTTGACTTAGAATTATCGTGTATATATACGCATTCTCAGGTTTGAGAAAAAGCTCAGTATATTTATTTCTCTTCCATTACCACAGTGGAATCTATCCAACACCGACATTATTTTTATCAGGATGTTATTAACTTTTTTGCTCTTTATGCCAGGCAAAATGGTGTGATTAAAATCAGAAACTCTCTTCATATATATATTTAATCAATTTTTTTATAAACTGAAGGTGGTAGAATGAAAATAAAAATGTAGAAGTATTGCAGCAATTGGAAATAGAACGCAGACTTTTTAAAGTTTTTGCTTTAACTTAACCATCTTTAATCTAATTCCAAGTTAATTTTCTATTTACATAGAGAACACAAGATTTCTGTGGAATGACATTATCATAACATGTACTGAGCATCAGCAGCTCCCAACAAAGCAGCATTAATTTTAAGAGATTGAGAGTAAACAAACGAAATTATATATTAAAAGAAATATTAGGAATAAAAACCCTGAACTTTTTGGTGTGATGATTTCCAGATGGCTGTAATTGCCACAGGTCAGCTATGCCACTGAGCGTTTGAGGATGTTGTTGTTGTCTGTTGTTGTCTGTTCTCTTTGTAGCTGTTTAGTTCATCTTGATTGTGCCTTTCCTCCTTTTTGATCCTGGCAGGCACAAGATGGAGAAACTACCTTTGAAAAGGTGGGTGGAGTAATCCGTGGTCCCCGGATCATGGAGCACATGTATCAGTCCACCTGCCCGTATGAGAAGAACTGGGGCACCTGTGCAGATAGTGAATGGGTGAGCAATGAACTCTGGGGGCAAAAGCGGGGCCCAACAGTAGGGTGCTCATGGACCTCAGCCTGACCACAGTGATAAGTGTCATGTAGCCAGCACATGACTGGGCTTTGGGTCTGAGGGAAAACAGGTAATGCTTCATGCTGGAGCAGCCTGGAGAGAGCTGCTGTGGGAAAGAACAAATGAACAAATGAAAGCAAGCAAGCAAAAAAGAAAGAAAGAAAATCAGGAGAATGAAAGAGGGACTAGAAGTGTAGAGAAGTGCAGAATCAGAAGAGAAAGTAAATCTGGAAAAGAAAGATTAAATAAAAGAAGGTTAATTCTTAATAAAAATAAGAAAGATTTATTTTTGGAATTTTGATATTGCCATTTTTGGAGTTGGTAAGGGAAAGGCAACAGGAAGAAAGATGTGAGACAAAGAAAAAAAGCTAGAAATATCTTACACTCCACTAGCTGCTTTTTAGGAAGTCAGATGATAAAAGGTTCAATAAAAGATTCATAATAATTGACTGAATGTATTTGCATATAAACTGCTAATTTGTCTCCTTCATGCCTTTTTCATCTCAGCCTATCTATATTTTATATTCATTTGATGAAATCTTTGCAAAGAGCTTTAGTCTGTTAGAACATGAAGCTTTTCTGATTAAAATTTTGCTTAAATACCTTGTCCTCTAACATCTTTAATTAAACTGAACAACAGACCTTTCCTTACAGCAGCCCTTTGGGAAATAGGGATATGTGTGTGTGTGTTATTTCACCCCTGAGTATCACAGGAGAGAGAAGATTAAGCGTTTACTTGTACCTTGCCATCTGCTATGTCAGTTTTCTAAGGATGTGTTTTACTGATTCCATCACATCAGTGACAGAAGCACAGGAGGTGAAGGATCACCCCGCAGGTGGCTTGCTCTAAGTCATACAAGTTCTTAATGAGGTCAGTAGAGGAATAGCAAAGGGCTTCTGAAAAGAACTTGCAGAATCTTGCCCTAATATTTTGTGTGTGTGTGTGTTTTCAGTGTTTCCCAAAAAAAGGAAACATAATGTTTAAAAATACATTTACTTGTGAAGATTATAACACAATTATTTCCCTCTTTCAATTTTAGGGCACAAAGTGTCCATCAGGCTGCAGAATGCAAGGGCTGATTCATGAGGCAGACCAGGATTATAGTCGTAGAATACACAAAATCAAGAAGCTGCTAGCAGAAAACCAAAACAACTACAAAAAGTCTAACCGGATAATTACAGAAACAATAAATGTAATAAAACCAAACCTGGACAGCGCTCAGCGTGAGTATCTTGCACCTGAGTTTATTACCTATTCCTGAATTGTGAATTATTTTTTGCTGCATAAGCAACATGCAGTGAAACGACTGCTACACTGGACCTTATTGAGAGCCAGAAGAAACACAGCAGTATAAGACTCTTAACTAGTAAAATCTCATGTAATTTTTACCTGCTCAGTCCTGTGAGAAATATGTTCTTATTTAGATCTTTTGATCACATATTTTAAAATATGCTACACTTTTAGGAAATAAATTCACATCTGCATAGCTGACTGTGAGGCAATTCTGTTTCAGAGGTTGATGAGAATTATGGGCTCGTGTCAGGAGAACTGAGACGAAGAATTGTGACATTAAAACAGAGAGTCATCACTCAAGTAAACAGAATAAAAGCTCTGCAGAGCAGCATCCAGGAACAGGTGGTGGAGATGAAGCGCTTGGAGGTAGGTAGCTGATATGTAATTTCCATTGTTTCCAGGTCTTAGCTACAGAAAGAGGGTCTACACATGGTAACTTCAAAACAACATGCAACTAGCACATGATCTGACTTGCTGAGGCAGTGAGCTGCTTCCTGTGCGGCTTGGTTTTCTTTTCCTGATTTGTGAGAGCCAGCATGAGCTTGAGAGGACTCTTGTTCCCATCTGCCACTTTAGGCTATCAGTCAGACAGCAAGGATGTTATATCTGCTGATAACTATCCCTGTATGAGGCATTTCTCCTCCTGTAAGAAGTTAATGAGCAGCTAGGGTGAGAGGAACATGTCCTGTATTTTTGCAGTGCTGCCAGTGCTACCCACAGGCAGTTCTGGCATTAAAGCCTGTGTTCCCAGGTTGCAGCCAATTCTTCTGATGGTAATGCAACGCAAAGTACTAGCATGAGCAACAGTTTTGCTCCAAAGCCCTTTTTGATCCCTGGATCAGAGATCTGGCTTTTTGGATCATTTGGGTAAAGAATCATAGAATCAGAATTGTTTTGTTTGGAAAAGAGCTCTAAGATCATCGAGTCCAAGTATCAAATGTCCTCTGCAGGAGGACAGGTCTCACAGCAGGGTCATGACAGGCTTTGACAAGTCCAGTGTCTTCCGCTCTCCTTGGAGGACTCATTTCTGCCTTGGCCCTCAGGGAGTGTGCCCAGCTCTGTACCAGTCCTTTCAAACTCAGGAAGACACCCCTATGCCCTCAGAATAAAGGGAGCAGAAATGGTGGACATGCTTCAATATACATCTCTATGGGGATCATGTGCACTGTGCTATTATGCATGTTGTATTTACAGTGGGAACAAGCCCAGGGATGACTTCAAAACTGAGTTTTCAAAAAGCTCAGCTGTAGGTGGGAGGTACCAGAGCAGCTCCCACCTTTCCCCAATCCAGTTAAAGGATACACTTTCTTGGGAAAGTCACAAAAGCTCCCTAACCAAATTATTTCTCTCTGTTTATGTAGGTGGACATTGATATTAAAATACGAGCTTGCAAAGGAACCTGTGCTAGAGGTTTTGATTACCAGGTGGACAAAGAAAGCTACGACAACATCCAGAAGCAGCTTACCCAAGCCAACTCCATTGACTTGCACCCAGAGCTTCAAACAACCACCTTGAGTACACTGAAAATGAGGCCACTTAAGGACTCCAATGTTCCTGAGCATTTTAAGCATAAGCCTCTACCAGAAATGCAGGCTCTGAACATAGTAAATAACATCAGACAGATGCAAGCAGTATTAGAAAGATCAGAAGCAGACACAAAACCCTCCCGAGGTGACAGCTCATATCACCTGGCAGAATCAAGGGGAGATGGACTATCACATACCACCAAATTCATTACTCCTACTCATGGGAGAGAAACCCTTGGTCTGGGAGACAAAACCTCCTCCTCCTCCACTGTTCGCAGATGCACCAAAACTACCACCACGAAATTTACCACTGGTCCTGACGGCCCCAGAGAAGAAGTAGTTGAAAAATTGGTTTCTTCTGATGGCTCAGACTGCTCCTATTTACATGGAACAGGAAATGTCGGAGGGGAAGGGAGTGTGTACCATATTGGTGGAACAGAAGTCCACAAGCTAGAGAGGTTATACCCTGAAGTAAACTCATTTTTTGCACCCAATACTGGAGTATCCAGTCATTCAGGGAAAGGCGTATTTACAGACTTAGGAGAGGATGAAGATGATGACTTTAGAACAATCCACGCTCAGCCACCTCAATTCCCACCTGGCAGTGCAAGTCACTCCACGACTGTAGTGACCAGTGGCTCTTCTAGTTTCAACAAAGGAGGCTCCACTTTTGAAACCAAATCACTAAAGACCCGAGAAGTAACTGAGCAGCTAGGTGGGGTTCACCATGATCAGAGTGCAGAGGATATGCCAGACTTTCAGGCACGCAGCTTCAGTGCAGTAGTGAAGCAAAGGACAGCCAACACTGGGAAAGGTACACAGGCATCACAGAAGTAGTTATTGAGGTAGTGGAGCCAAATTCCACCCATAACCAAACTGACACATTTGGTTTAGATACTGCAGTACAACAGTGTGATGTTAAAAAGCTAGCACTGTGTCTGTTTGTTGCCACCTTGGAAACAAAACTGAAAATATTATTAATACTTTGGTATGACATAAACAATTCACAATTTAAGTATGTAAAGTTTTCTTTTATGAATTCTTTATAATGTTGCCTGTCACTATATCTATTGTAGTTCAAGACATGATTAACAATTTTCAGCAGAGCTATTGGTACTTGGATTCCTCTGAACCTTTTATTAAATTTTGCTGATAACTCCTGTCAAACCAGATCAACTTTTTTTTTTAGACTGTGACGATATCCGCCAGAAACACACTTCTGGTGCCAAAAGTGGCATTTTCAAAATCAAGCCAGCGGGATCCAATAAGGTTTTGTCAACTTATTGCGACCAAGAGACCACTTTGGGAGGATGGCTATTGATCCAACAGAGAATGGATGGATCAGTGAATTTTAACCGGACCTGGCAAGACTACAAGAGAGGTTTTGGCAGCGTGGATGGCAGAGGGCAAGGAGAGTTCTGGCTGGGCAATGAAAACATACACTTGCTGACTCAGAATGATACTCTCCTTCGGGTAGAGTTAGAGGACTGGGACGGAAATTCTGCATATGCAGAGTACATCATACAGGTAGGGTCTGAAGCAGAAGGGTACCCCCTTGCCGTGTCCTCCTACGAGGGGACTGCCGGAGACGCACTGATTGCCGGCTGGCTGGAAGAAGGCACTGAATACACATCCCATGCCCAGATGCGGTTCAGCACCTTTGACCGGGACCAGGACCGCTGGGAGGAGAGCTGTGCAGAAATGTATGGGGGTGGTTGGTGGTACAACAGCTGCCAGGCAGCCAACCTCAATGGTATTTACTACCTGGGGGGCCACTATGACCCCAGGTACAACATTCCCTATGAGATTGAAAATGGCGTGGTCTGGCTGCCATTTAGAGCCTCTGATTATTCACTCAAAACTGTTAGAATGAAAATCAGGCCCTTAGAAACCCTCTAGGACAGGCTTTTAATATCTATGTTACAACTTCAAGTTGAATATATTTTTTTTAAATACGTATGTATCATGTACCTTTACTCTGTGAATTTGAAGGCAACTGGGCACATCTGTGGCTTAAAAAATAAACACTGAATAATTATCAACAAAACAGTTATTTCATTTTATTCAAAACTGATAAACATTTTCAAGGAAACATTGATTTTAAAACCCTTTTTACATATACTTTGTCTATGTCTTTGGCAGCTCAAAGCTTGACTGGAGATAAAAGTATTTATAATTTGAATTATTTACCTTGTTTAAGAGTGTTAAAGAGGCAAAAGAATTTAGAAGTATGTTCACCATAAATTCCTGTCTCTACTAACGTGAACCATGGAAATCTGATCAAGTTAGTCATGGTTGTGGGCCATCTCCTCTCATGTCCATTTCAAGAAAGGGTACAACAGTGGCAGGAGGCAGTCCTTAGGCAGAGCTGAGGATAGTTTGGGTTCCCAACTTTGCCACACACCTAAGATAAACGGTACGTGACTTTTAAAGATTGCCTAAGATTTTGTTTTACAAATATGGAAGTAGACCTTCCATCCAGATGAATTCTAGGTACTATGCAGTGCATACTGTAGCTTCAAAATAAGGCAGTTCATGGTAACTCACCAAAATACAACTCCCCCAAAAGGCTATTATTTTCTACTGGGCACTAAAAGGTTATGATAGTAACTAGCACAAGAAACATGAGGAGCACCTGCATGGCTGTAGTATATATTTCCTTCGTGTAGAATGCTTCTCAGTGCAAGCAAGGATTTTTCTACAGAAAGGGTATTTAGATAAGCAATTTGCTGACAGTGTGTGGTAAGGATTTTTTAACAAAACTCTGGCTGTATGGAAACCAGTTACATTACACAATCACACAAGAACAAACATAAAATTACACGAGTATTCATTATTATTTATACCTTACGGGATAAAATTACACAAATATTTATACTGTTTAATATTTCCGTGCTTTTACTGAGAAATAAGAATGGGTAAACTTCCTTGCCTCCAATCTCAGTGGTCAGCATGTTCCATGCCATTTAACAAAGTCAACATGAGCCAGCAGTGTGCCCATGCAGCCCAGAAGGCAAATCACACACTGGGCTGCATCGAGTGTGGCCAGCAGGTCAAGAGAGGTGATTCTTCCATTTTACCCTGCTCTTGTGAGACCCCACCTCAATTACTGCATCCAGTTCTGGTGTCCCTATCATAAGAGGGACACAGAGCTGTTTGAGTGAGCCCAGAGAAGGGTCACAAAGATGTTTCAAGGGCTGGCACACCTCTGCTATGAGGATAGGCTGAGGGAGCTGGAAATGTTCAGATTGTTAGAGAGGAGAAGACTCCGGGGGGACCTCAGAGCTGCCTTTCAACAACTGAAGGGATCCTACAGGAAGGCTGGAGAGGGACTTTTCATAAGGATGTCTAGGACCAGGGCAAATGCTTTTAAGCTGAGGGAGAGTAGGTTTAGAATGAACCTCAGGCAGAAGTTCTTCAACATGAAGGTGCTGAAACTCCTGAATAGGTTTCCCAAGAAAGTCTTGGATGCCTCTGTGCTAGTTTAAGGCTCATTGGAATATTCTAATGAGAAAACTTAGATCACTGGTTCCAAAAGAAAAATAATGATAATGTCTATATCATTCATTGGTTTGCTAAAAGATGTAACAAGCCAAAGTATAAACAATTCTTTCTCCTTTGCTTGAGTGCTGGATCTCTTTGATTCTCTCCCTAATCTCTTCCAGAACCTTGGCTAACCAGATAACACATAGGCCTTGCTGGTTGTTTTCTGTCTGGCGAGAGGGTGGCGTGGGTCCCTTCTGGACTTTCTTTGTCCAGGGGGGGTAAGTTTGAATTTCTGTATTATTTCTAAATTGTATATAATTGTAAATACATGTAAATATATTGTGTATATATGCTTGTAAAATTAGCTTTGCTGTAAATATAGCTTTACCTTACTTCCAAGCCATCTGAGCTGGTCTGGTAAATGTCAGCTGGGGGGAGGATGTTTCCAACCCACTTCAGCCTCCTCCCTGGTGGTGTTCAAGGCCAGGTTGGATGGGGCTTTGAGCAGACAAATCTAGTTGAGAGTCATCCCTGCCCATGGCAGGGAGGTTGGAGTAGATCATCTTTCAGGTCCCTTCCAGCCTAAGCTGTTCTATAATTACATGATTCTATGTGTAGAGAAGTGTCTGTGCTTTTGAAAAAGGGGCTTCTGCTTTATGCCTTGTGTTTTCACTCCCCAGCTTCAGTGGAAACCTGCCTGTGGGGATGCTGAACATTTGCACTTATATAGTGAGATGCTGCCATGATGTCTCTTCCTGGCCCTCCAGTGCTTCACAGACTAAATCAGCATGAGAGATTTCAGACAGGACCCATCTACCACTAGTGATTCAGGTCCCTTCCTTTACGGAGGAAGGCAGTCCCTCAGAGAGATGTTTGATCCTGCCTACCAGGGTGGGGAAGTCCTGCCGTTGGGGTAATCTTTGCTCCTGGCTACAGAGGTAGCCTAAAGCACTAGCTTCAGTGAAATACCCAGCCACCACCTATCCCATGAGCAGAGTCACTAAGTGCTTTAGTCCCATCATAATGATTGTGTGAAAGACATAACAGCCATGTCTTCTAATACTGTATTTTATTCTGTAATAAAAGGCTGTGGGGTGGTGGAAGGGATATTAAGAGGCACATTATGTGAGCCGGGACCCATAAAAGAGCATATTTTATCCAGCATATGGGATTTGAACTAAGTGATGGATGGCCCATCCATTTGTTAGATACTATCTTTTCAAATTATTCATTCTCAACTTGTTACGCAGGTAGTTACCATTGCCTTTGTAATACAAAATTGCTGTCCCTTACTTAGTGGAATGTGTTTGCTTCTTCCCATACAATACATAAACACAAATCACATGAAGAAAACTTTAGGTTTAAAGCTTTATTTAATTTTTAGAAAACCTGTGGTATAGAAGTCCTTTGTAAAAGGACTGAAACAAGCTGGATTTGGGATGTTTTTTAGAAGTGTTTTTCTATACTTGTTATTTCTGTCTTGGGAACAAATGAAAAAATGTAACAAAATACATATATGAGTTATTTTCATGAGTCAGATTTTGATTTACAATTGACATAGCACATAGCTTTTCACTTTTGGTCACAATATGCCCATGCTGGTTCTTGCAGGTAAGACAAGCCTAAATATTGTGGACAAAAAGATAACAATGTACAAATATTTTTTAAAAATATCTGATTCTGTACATTTTTATAATGGTTAGTGTGGAAAGTATGGCCTGATTTTCATGCTCATCTTCTTCATTGAGTACCATGACCCTTTCCAGTTCATCCACACAACACCATCATCTGTACCATGTTTTGCCATATCCCAGCTGTAGGTCCCTCCCCAGTAGTATCTGCCATTGGGATTGGCTGCGTGGCAACGATTATACCACCATCCACCACCATCTTCTTTGGAGCATTGTTTTCTTGGATCTGCAGTTAACCTGATGAAGGAAAAAACCAGTGTTGAGAGTGAAAGATGAACTATAAGCCAACAGATCAACACAGTACATATACCTGCTCCTATACTGAAATTTTCAAACAACAATAAATATTTAAAATCCTCTCTGTACTTTCTGTATAAGACTGAGTGTCATGAGTGTGTGCTATACAGTGCCATTGGGAAATCCAGGTATTAAAATAAAGTTCAGAGAAACATTGTTAAATCATGTACTTTACAACTGAGCTCTTGTCTTCTGAGTAGGCAGATCTTTGTTTTTTAAATGTGACATGCTGTCTCTTTCCTCAGGACCCATTATGTGTTACTGGAGTCAGTATCAATATTCCTACTTAAGCAATACAACGTTCTCAGCACTGCCACCATCATTCTCTTAGCATTTAATATACTACGTCCAGATTTGCTGATTTGTCTATGATAAAGTAATTCTCACTTCTTATTTGGTTGCAAAACAGTGGTAACCTCGTATTTTTTACCTGCCCTTGGAACTGCCAGGAGACCTGCATGGATGTTCAGCTGGTAACTCACAGCAATTTAGAGAAATATTCTACACTAAGCTGTATTTTAAGCTCTACTTTTTATTTTAACTGTCTAATGCAAGTACATACCATCCATCATTGTCTCTGTCATAAGTACTGAAGAACATGCCATTGTGAATTGTCATTGTCCTGTTTTCTCCATGTAGCTGTGAAGCTCCATCCATTAGTGCATTGCCTGCATTGCCTTTGTAGTTACTAACTGAAAGCTGATACTTGTTTCCTTCATTCTGTATAGTGAAACCTCCATAATGAGCTGATACTTTATCACCGTTCCAATCTTCCATTTCAATTAAAACTTCAGTGGGCCCTATTTTGGTAAGCTGGCTGATCCTGTCATTTCCAAGCCAATATTCACCTGAGAAGCAACAAGCGAGAGCTCTGTGAAGTAGACTTCACAATATACTTCAAGGCAACTTTATGATTCATCTATAGTTCTGCTGAAGTGGGTTATTTGATTTCTAACAATCAAAAAGATTCAACAGATATGAGAAAACAGTTTTGCTAAGAAAAGTTCTTCATGTGTCACACTCAGTGTTTTACCTGGTGTGTCACAGTACTTCTTTCCTCCACTCTTGGCAACATTTCCAAATCCTTTTTTGTATCGATCCCATACTCTTCCAAAGTTAACACTGCCGTCCTGGCGGTTTTGAATCAAAGTCCAGCCTGCAGGAGCAACGTTTTTTAGATCAAACTACCATTAAGAAAGGAGCATGAAGAATTGAGATACACAGCCCTTTTATCTTCATCTCAAGCAGAGATTATAGCTTACTTGCAGCAGGTCTGAATTTTCACTGCTTACAAGCTCAGCCTTGCCATTTTTACTCATACTGTTCTACTTGTTTCATAAAATAAAGTTGAAAAAGCAGAATTTGAAGGACTGCCTCAGTCTTTTGTCTAGCACATAGTAGCAGGGTAAGAAATGAACCAGGTTGTCCTTGCCTGCTCACCCCATACATTGTCCATTCTATTCATAGTAAGTTATGGGTTTATTTACTAACCCCATCACACAATTTATTTCCAGTGTCATTACAGAGGCATCATATTCTATGACCAGCAAGACTTTTCTGAGTGAGTCAATCAGACCTAATTCTCAAATAATTACAAAAGTTACAACTTCATAATAGTTTTCATAACATGCAAACTACTAACATGAATTTTTGTAGCACCCATATTAATATTTTAACAATATAGTTATTTCACACTAACCTCCATTATCTGTTTCCATGTCACAGTATACTCTGTATGGTTTTTTTAAAGGATCTGGCTGGATGAGGTACATTTCTGATACCTCACCTCCCTTTCTGATAATATCTTCACATTCTGCAAGAATAAAACAGAGACCCAGTGACTGAAGAGCTGTGGACATACTCAACAATCTTGTTATCCTTTGGTTTGCCAATTATAAGGGAACAATTTTAAATATGTATAGATTTTTCTTTTCTTTCATGTGAAAGAAGCATGGAAGGAGGAATATTGCACCTCTATTGTTCTGCTTTTCCAAACATGAATTTCTAAAAGTTGAGTGATGAACGACTATACTTTCCAGTCACTTTTTGAACTAGACAAGATTGTGAAAGAAAAAACTTCCCTGACTGAAAAAAAAATCAAGGGGACAACAAAGAGAGTCACAAATGTGTCATCTCCAACTTTAAAACCCCCTGGAGCATGAATTTCTTTAAAATGCTAACCTAACAATGATTGCTGCTGGGTAAAAGGATCTTTGGTCTGACCAGTACAGACGTCCATAAAAGATGTTTTTTAATTTAGGATAACTTTCCATCCCTTATCATAATCAGTGGCACAGTCTTTGGAGGTATGTTTAAACCAACTAAATGATGGACATATCACTTTGCACAGTGACAGAAGAAGAGATGTCATTTTAGTTGAATGATTACCTTTGCCTGAAACCACTGGAATATTACAGGAAACAACACATGGGGAGCGACAGTAGTCCACCTGGGTTGCAATGGCATTTTCCAGCTTTTGTATCTTTTTGTGTAAAGAATCCACAACTGCACGAAGGACTCTCAGGCTAGATGGGATGTTATTGTCCAGATTATCCTTTATATAATTATAATGCAGTTCCACTTCTAAGTTGTACTGCGAAAATATATCATCATTGTCTAGAAAAGCAAAGAGATCAAAAGCAGATTAGTTTTCAATGTATTTTCCAGTTATGAAATAAGGAAGAGTAATCTGTAAGCACAATTTGAGAAGCCACTACTTCTCTTAGCAAGCAGGAAAGACAGGCATTTCTTTTGCTTACTTTTCCACAATATATGAAGACTACATAGTTGTTAGGAAAGTGATACATTTGTATTGATATGTCTTTACTAGCTAGTGGATTTACCAGTGCTGCCATATTCTGCTAAACAACTATAATTAGCTTCTTTCCAGGGAGTCATGGTACCAAGCCAGGACATGGGCATAGGAAAGAAGGCAAGGAAGAAGGAAATGACCCTTACATTTAGGGGGGTCTTAGTACGAGATCCATTCCACTGCCTATCTCAACAGATATTTTTTAAGATTTAAGAGGACATGATCATAGAACCCTACTTCGCTTGATATTACACTGTAACAGTAGTAATACCAATAGAACTACAAAATAATTTACTCTAGCAATATACCTTTTCTTTGTTTTTGCCTCTTTACCAATTTATCTTCTAGAACAGTCACATATTCATAGAATGTTGTAGAGCTTTCAGACAGCTTGCTCACTTCGTCCTTTAGATCACGAACAACTGGTTTCACACTTTTTTCCTGTTTCAGCAATGTAGTTTGAAGCTCACATCCTGTTGGACATAGCACTCCCTTAAAAACAAAAACAAAACCAACAGGGGCTGTGAATAGAAGTTAGGATAACAAAGTTCTAATTTAAGCTGTGATTGCCTATATCTTTGAACACACTGAATAATTAGTAACATGAGATGGAATTTTTAAGCATCTGGATAAGGACTCGAGTTATTCAATTTCTACAATGAAGGTGCACTCTGAAGGTCATGAAGGAGCCTCAATCCATAGGAAGACTCTTGTTGAAGCTCTTGGACTTGGGAAAAGTCTTCTATCTTCACTTTTTTTTTTTTTTTTGCCACTACCTGCTTTTCACTTCTCTGAACTGTTAAATGTTCACAGTGTTCAAGTCACTGGAATTATGCTGAAGCCTGTCAGAAACTACCTTGTCCCTGTGCATGTTTCAATCTATCCCTTTCCTCTTTCACTGACCCCAGAGGATCAGCCATGTTCTCTACACCTTGTTAAGGGTATCTCTTGTGAAATACGATTTGTTGGAAGAAGATCACTGCAAGAAGCTGAATGCCACTACTTTGTCAAGAAGCTCTGCACTGTCAAGCACAGCAGTGTCTGAAAAAGAAGTGGAAAATCTGATGTCCCATGAGAATCCAAACACCCAGGCAGTAGTGAAAAATCTATGCATTAAGCTTTAACAGACTTAATTTGTTGGAAACTTCCACACTCAAATTTACTCTCAGACACTAAGATGCCACTCAGGACTGTCAAAGCTTGAATTTTATGGCAGAGAACACAGCAAGGACAGTGTGATAGACTACTGCAAGGCAGCAAGGGGTATGCTAGATCTCAGCATGCTTTTATACTGTTCTGTAAAGACCTCGGGCAGTGACTGAGAGCAGACTGTGACTGCAAACTGAAACAAATTTTAAGAAACAGACACAGGAGGCATCTTTTGGTCCCTAGAGTTCCTTGACATGATCTGAAATTCAAGACAGCATTTCTGCAGAACTTTTTCCTATCTTTCTTTACAATTACCTATGCAAAGCACAGGTAAACCCAAAGATACTTCCTTTCCTCATTTACAGATGAAATTTCATCTCCCCAGCTTCACCATAGACTGTCTGTGACTAATCCTACAGACCCCGTGGCATTACTCTTCTGAATGCCATCCTACCAAACTCACAGAAAAGGAAGCAAAGTTAGGCTGCTTTAAATGAATGACTGTCTCCTATTTGGGAATGATAACTCCAATGTTGGAGTTTTGCTGCAGGTACCTACCAGCTCCTTTGAAGGATGTTCGCAGCCACCCTCGTCAGGGTAGGTGACAGGTTCTTTCTTGTCCCCTGGCTTCTCTGGCTTTGAGGGCCGGGACGAGTATCCACCTCCGCTGATGGGAGGTGCCACAGGTCGCAGTGTGGGGGCTGATTCTCGCCTTTTGTCCACGGGTCGGTGGCTTCGACCCTCGGGCACAGGGCTTTCGTCCTGCAAAGCCAAGGGGAGAGGAAACTCTCTGAATCTGGGATTACTGTTGTAAAATGTGATGCATAAGGTGGAGACATCTGTTTAGCTCCCTTCAGTATTTCAAGCAGCAATGTAAACCATGGAATGGAATGAAAACAGCAATAATGGAAATGTTACACTGACATTATGTAAAAAGTCATTGCTATGCCCCCCCTTTTTAGGACTAGCTGCATGACATTCATCTAGATATAGACAAACTAAAAAGCCTTCAGACCAAAGCAAAACAATATTTCAGTAGTCCGTTCTGACCGAGGAATACAGTTTATGTAGTTCAGAGTCACTAGGCAACATGAAATTTGAAGTAGTAGGATAGAAAAAAACATCCTTCGGGATAAGAATAATATTCAGCATCATGTTATCAGTGTCACTGGGCTACAGGAAAATGTCTAAGGTCTCTAGAAAAGGCCACAGTCAAATACATCATCAGGTCACAGGCCACACACCAGCTATTAACTGATGGAAGCAAGAAAAGCATTCAATAATATCTCTCTGGGTAGGCTTTCAGAGCTTCCTCTGATGCATATGTACCCCATGTCTGCCAGAAATGGGAAGTCTAAGAGGCTGAGAAAGGAAAACAGTCCTGTTCCCCAAACTTGTTGAAACTAAATAATTTGAAATAATAGCTGTTTGAACTACTGAATTAAAATCTTTGAACACCTCCAATCCCACTCACACTTAGCTACAAATAACAAATATTTGTAAGGATCTGGAATCAAAGAGTACAAATAGTTTTAAAAGTCAGCATACAAGTCACGAAATTGCCAAAAATTACTTAGTGCAGTAGTGCTATTGGCAGTCAATGTACAGACACAAATGCTCAGGTTATGCAAGAGAAAGTCATCTCATTTCTGATTATCCTGACCCATTTCATTTTTGCAGAGAGTTTGCAGAGTACTGAGATTCTTAATTGTAATTCTGATAAAAATATTTTACTTAAACAAAGCTAAATACAGGTTACATTGTTACTTTAGATCGATTGTCATTGCTTGCCTTTTTATTTAACAATTACCACCTCTCCTTTTCCAGTACAAAGCTATATGGATTGGCAGTTAATTGCAGCTTTTTTAGCACTTACTGAATCCATAGAAAAGTTTTTACTGTCTTTGAGACAGGTCATGATTAATTTCTACTCCTTTGCATGTGATATTAATTGTCTATAATATCATATGTCAACATTGCTGGATTAATATCTTTAAGTAAATTCAGCTAAGTAACTAATCTTACCATTAGATATTCTTCATTCTCTACAGAAAAAAAAATAAAAAAGAAAAAGGAAGAAAATATACCCAAACTCAGAAAATAACTATTATGCGTTTACATATACACAAAATAAAAAAGTTATTTCTTTGAACACTTCAAGCAGAAGAATATGCACTAGATCATTTTTCCTACAGCTTCTAACTTATCTAACTTGCATAAGCTAAGTAAGTCATGCATGCAATTAAATGAAGTTAACAACTTTTACTATTATTATTCTTATTAATTATGATCAGTATTACAACCTCATCATCATAGTCAGTAGAAGACTGGGATTTAACAGAGGAAACACAGAGCAGGAACAACAGGAGCAGTTTCATGGTGCTGGCTTGCTTGAGCAGCTCAGTGACCTTCTCCCACCAACAGCTCTGACAGGGAGAAGTCCTCTCTGTTCCTATATATATCGGCAGCAATCTTCACTTCCAGCTTGATGGTGACAGAACCAACCCATCTAAGCAATCATTGTATCTCTGTTAATATTCAACCGTTCTCCTCTCTGTGTGCCTGAATACATATGTTGTTGAGTAATTTCTCTGGACAACTCTTATCTAAATGTCCCAGAGACCTCTGTCGATGCTGGCATCAAATATATGTTTAAGTCCTCACAAGTACTTCCAGCTCAGATTTCACAAGGTTACCATTTTCTCAAAAATCACAAGTCTCTTAATGCATCTTAAAACATGTGCATCCAAACAAAAGGAACATCCTCTGATGTCACACTGCGATGTCTCCTTTTTTTCTCTCTGCTGAAAATATGAATGCTTCAGAAATAACACATGAAATTTGAATTAAACTCGCACCACATAAATTGCTACCTTCTTAACAGTTCTGATGGTATCTGGATATGTATGCAAGACTTTGGGTCTCTTTAATGTCAAAGGTTAAAAAAAGTATATTATGTTCATTACATTAATTCTGAATGAAAATACTGTTTTGATCTAATTAAAGATCAGATTAATATTGTATGCATACAAATTATATTTCATTATTTTAGTGATATGACATTGCAAATGAATTAATTACATTTTACATATTGTTTTGCTGTTTTCCTTTATCAATATAAAAACATATCCATCAAACATTATTTTAATATTTTAAATAATATTTTAAAAGAAAACAGTATGAAATCATTTGTAATCATAGTGGAATATTCAAACCTGCTTTCTAATGCTTTGTAAGAGCATGGCCTATCACTGTTCTCACATTGGCAGAGTTTTAACATTTCAGTGTCACTATATCATGTGATTTGCATTATAAATGATCATAACATACTGAATTAAAATTTTCCAAGTGAAGGCTAGCACACTTTTCTGAAGGAACTCATACTGATGTCTGATGTGAAGAGAGACAAACCATGGACCGAGGTTCCATTTCAAAGACCAATATGAGGGAGCGGGAAATTTTACGGTAATAAAAGATGAGAACAACTAAAATTCCTTGGTTTAGGCCTTTTTCCTGTTCATTCTGTTGTCAGAATTCTTGTAAACGATGGAGATTCCTGAAATATTGAAACTGTTTAAGCTGACCGGTTTAATTATTAAACAGGACCAAAATCAGCTATGGCTCAAGGAGCTCTAAATCCACTGAATTTGGTCCCTTGCATGAGGACATCACCAACACTATAAGATTTGGAAGAACATAAACTTCTAGACATTAGAGAAATCTACTTAAGGCCAATAATGACATCATTAACATGTTATTTTCACATAAAGAAGGTAGCCAAGACATTATCACTGTTTCTGAGCATCTCCCAATCTTAAATAGTTTTCCTGGCATCTGCCACTGTGGGAAGTTCAGTCATCCTCATTTTACATAAAAGGAAAGGACATAGTGAGGCTGAACCCTTGCCAAGGGCTTACAGGTCACTTGTGATATAGCAGAACTAAAACAAGGTTTCACTAGTCCTGAGCTAGAAACTTACTCTTAAATCGTCGGCTCATTCCAAACAAGTCTTAATTACATGTATATTTGTCCTAAATCCACTCTGAAACTGTCACCATGATTTGCAATAACTCATTGTTTCAATAACATAACTTCAGACATCATGTGCTCTTCATGCCCCTGTGAAAAAGTGTGTCTGTGTCTGTGCAGAGGATGTTGCGGACTGGATGATGAGGGCTGGCATAGGATCCCACAAGCCTGGTGCAGAGTCCCAGCACAGGAAACACCCAGGTTTCATCTACCTTCAGATGGGATTTCCCCTTTGAAACTCAGCCTTCGACTCTCCCATATTCAGTACTTTTCATTGGCTTCCCCAATAGAGTAGAGTGGTTGTGTCTCCCTGGGGATTTACCACAAACAACACATGTACATCACACTACAGCAGGTTTGCAGCTTTGTGTTGAATGATCAGATGCCCCAGGATGGTCTGACCACTCCTCTGGTAAACAGAGGCCTTGTCTATGCTGCAAAGGTTTTACCTGGAGACTTTTACCTGCAAAACCCAGTTCAAATCTGGGACTGCATACAGAGCAATCTATATTAACAAAGGTGTGTGTATAGAAAAACGTGTTGGCAGCAGAACTTACATCTACATTAACAAGCATGCTGGTTTATGAAATGAAATTTTTCTCTCATGCTTGCAACCGTTACAGTTAGGCTGATGCTTTCTAAGGATTGAACAAAGCCTTACAGGCAACCAAAACTATGGCTTAAATTTCTTCTAAAAATTATATCAAAGAGGCTTTCTCTTCAAAACGGGACACTTTTTTTTTTTTTTTTTT
>WBNM01045864.1:78475-182729 GCA_013399055.1 Ramphastos sulfuratus
ATTTTTATGCCCTCCTCCAACTCATATTTTTAAACGGAATCTCTTCCTGGAATAAACGTGGTAGTGATACTGCAACACATCTGCTATTAGAACTATAATAATGCAACGTAGACCTGATGGTGTTCCAGGACATCTCTCTGTACAGTATTCTTGTACCGAAAAGGCATTTCCTGGCAGAGGCGTATGTGTGTGTGTGTTTTGAGGAACTCACTATTTGCTTGCTGTTCCTTTGTGTTTGTTGTGCCAACGTATCTGCAAATGGTGCAACTCTCTTTACACAAACTCCTGTCAGGCAAGTTACAGTCGCTCGATCACAGCTCTTCAGAGCTGAATGTGTCCTCCAAAGTGGTATTGGAGTAGAGGAACAGAACCTTGGACAACAACGAGCTATGGTGTTTACTTAAATTTTAAAACAGGAGTTGACTTAGAAATGCTCTTTAAACAACTCATGGTGTAATAGTGTCTTGTCTTACCATGAAAATAATACTGTAAACTTAAATGTTGTCTCTGGTGAGATGAGCACCCTCATAACTTGCTTGTACTGGTAACAACTATTACTTCAAAGGTTTATCGTAAATGACAAGTAATGTTTTCTTGATATTCTGAGAGCAAGCAAGATGTTAAATATTAAATGAGTGAAGCTGCTCACTTTGGCCTTAATATTGGACTAAAAGCACATGCACCATACTAATTAGTAGTGGTTTATTAAAAAATTGCAGTTGGTTATTTCCAGAATTATAGCTCCAGCTGGGATATAATAATGGATCAAGTAGTTACTTGAAATGAAAAGCTAAAATTCGCCTAAAACTAAATCCTTTAGAAAACGTGAAATCACTAGATAGATTAATCTGTCATCTGATTTTCTGAAACATTATAAGGTCACCAGGAAAATAAACAGAGATTATAAAGTTCTGAGTAAAAAGTTTACTTGTAAAAGAAAAAAAAGAAGAAACAACTATGGGGTCACAGCGAACACTTATAATAATAATAATAATAAACACATATAAGTGAAGTTTCTTACAAAATTTAAATGGAGACATTTTTTTCCCTTGGACTTTTTACTAAATTCCAATTTATTAAACAAACAAACAAAAAAGGGCAGTAAAATTGACCCTGATTTCTTTCAACAGAAAATAGAAAGAACTGTATCATGATACTTTATATGTTGCCAGAGATTAGCCCTTAAACCATTTCCACACATCAAGTCCACCAATCAGTCAATCAACCAGTCACCAGGCAAACATTACTGTGTGTACACTTCAAAAGAAAAACAACCGCATTAAAATCCCTTGCCCCAAATATCTCCTTTTAAACCTTGTGTATCTTCAGTGTAACCTCACCAGCCTCGGAAGATGCAACAGATTTGCCCCACTTTGACACACTGCCCCATGGAATTTGCACTCTAGGTTGGAATTTAAGCTAGGGCGGATGATGCTCCCACTCCTCCAGGTGATGTGTTGACCTTTGCCCAAGGTTGTGAAAACCAGTGGGTATCCCCAGCATCACCAGAAGGACTACTGAAAATAGGTCCTCATGTTATACATGAAACCTAGCTGGTCATGCTCTTCATGGTTAGTAATCCACACCTCTCTGACACTTCAACCACAGCTGTCAAAGCCAATTGGAGTTCATTTCTAGCTGCCATTGTATCCAAACTAACTAAATATAAACCACCAGTGCAGCCACCAGAAATGACCCAACAAATCCAGAAAAGAGATGGTTATTTCAATGAGACAATAAATGTGCGAGAAATAATTTGAGGCTAATGCCATCCTGTGGCTAATAAAGAGGACAGACTTGAAATAACTGATGTTGTATTGGATCACTTTTAGCCCAGATCTGTTTGCAAACTGTTTACAGCTCTGACATGCACACGTACATTGGAAGCGGCTGGTGGAATGGTAAAGAAGAGCAACACGATGGTGGATCTACCAAGGATGTGCTTGCCAAACACCAGCTTTAGGCTTAGGAGGACAAGACTCCCTCAATTTAAGATCAGACGAGTGTATGCAAAGAATGTGCGTTTTGCACTTTGTGCATATGCATTTGGTTATCCTGTTTATGAAGGAACGAGAAAACTCGGCTGGACTCTCAGGGTTATTTTCAGAAAAAAGCTACGATCTGCCCCACCATACCATGAGGTGTAGTGGTTGCCAGTGCATCCATGCACTTCAGCCTGTATTTAAAGGAGGTCTTGTGGACCCAAACTAAGGATACTTTTTCCAAAAGACCAGGCAAAATGGCTAAAATACCTTATCACAGTCTTTCCTCTTGTTTAAAGGTTACATTTCAGTCTGGGGACTATTTTAACATATCCCATCATTTTGTGCGCTCCTTGAACAGGCTTAATTAACCTTGAGAACTTCCGAAGAAAACAACATTCAGAAGTTGTTGCTGCACGAACCTGATCAATTGCAAAAGCCAATGATTCCTACAAAACGAGGCTGACCGGAGCGTATTCCTCTGCGTGGGGAACCACTGCACAGATGCCATCAATGCCCTCGTGGCTCTGCTGCAGGGGCAGCGAAGCACTAGGTCCATTTCACAAAGCTGAACACTGCTCTCTTCTGGTGAGTACTGGTCCCTGCAGCCCTCCTGTCACTAGGGCCGGCGCTTGGGGAGGGACCACTCCCACAACAGCGGCTCGAACCCGAGACCGCAGGTTCACCATTAGAGTTCCCCATGAGTGGGGCCTCGCCCCACTTCCTTTGGCTGATCCGCCCCTCACGCGCGTACGTGCCGCGTCACTTCCGGTGTGGCGCGGGGTACTCTCCGGAAAGACCTCCATAGCGGTCTGTGGAGTGCTGTGACGGTGGGATTTCACCGGCGTCATGGTGGAGGTGAGAGGCGTCCGGGGCGGGGTGGGTTTGTCGCTAAGTTCCTCGCATCGTCCCTGCCTCGCCGTTGCGGCACCTCGAGCGACATCGGAGATCGCTGCCGGGACATCGAGGCCAGTTGAGCCCACGATGGGGCCAGGACCGGCGGGGGCTAAGGGAAAGTCCGTGTGCAGACCACCGAGAGCCGTACCGCAGCCCTCACTCTCCCTTCCCCCTTAGTAACAAACCGCTACGGTGGGGATGGACCGTGACGGTCCTTATGCCTTCCCAGCCTCTGCCCCATCCGCCCCATGGGACAGCGAGTTGGGGGGAGAAAGCGAAAGATGTTTCTTGTTGGTCTAAGGGCTGTGGCCTCTGCCTCGCGTAGGCCGCGGTGGGCTTTGTGGGAATTGTGCAGGAGTGAGCAGCAGGTAGCGGTTTCGTTTTGCTAAACTTAGGCCGAGTGCGGAATTGGTGCAGGGTCCTGGGGAAGTGTTGCTGTGATACTCAACCTCTAGCGACTTACTGGCTTTGTCAGATATCCAAGGAGACGTTAGCTTTAGGGGGAGTGGGATGTGTTTGGTGGTTTGTTTTTGTTTGTTTGTTTGTGAGGGCTTGGAATTAAAGGTGAAGAGATAAATTTTTATAGGCCATGCTAGAGTTACTGCAGATGAATAAAACAGTATTGTTGCCAGGAGTATGTGAGAAGATGCAAAGACTTCCACCCCATGCAATAGTATTAGCGATTTTTTTACAGAGGGCATCTGTCAAAAACGTAAATGCTTCTTCCTTCTTGTGCAGGCATTATGTTACCTGCTATTCATGTGGTGATTTCAACAGCCACTCTCGTTGAATACTAAGTAGCTCCTTTAGTTCTTATTTGCTTTTTTTAGATGTATGAAATTCTTAATCAAGTTCCAAATACTGACAGTTTTTTTTCACTTAGTTATCTGGAGCTTGCATGAGCTCACTCAGCCAGAGCAAAAACGTTTATGTAGGTGCTACTGAGTTAGGAGGGTAACTGCTGCTGTAAAATGGGTCAACAAGTGGACAAACAACTTCCAGAACAGGAACACAGAACCTAAGCGAGCTTAATAGGAAAACCACCTCTGTAATGTATCTTGAAAGCTGAGCAGTTGAGTGATAGCCAGTGTCAAAAGTTATTAATGTAGCTTCCAGTTTGTTGTTTGTGACACATTCATGCAGAGGGGTTTTGTACCTAAGCAGGCAGGCTCAGATTTCTAATGATACTTTTGTCCTTTGAGAGGAAAATATTCATTAAAAAATAATTGTGCTGTTGACGATTAAATATTCTATATAAGTTAATAGTTTTCCAGTTCTGGTTGTGAGTTCCTGAATGGGATTTTAAGTACATTTTGCTTGTAGCAAAAATAATAAAAGGAAGACAAGTTTTGTCAGGTTAGATCCCAAGTTTTCTGTTGGGAAACTGCAGCACCTACATAAGGCAGCACAGTACACAGAAACTGATGACTGACCCTATTCTTTTTATGGTGGTAGTGAAATAAAATTTACAGGAGTGTTTTCAGAGTTGTTTATTGTCCACATATGAAAACAGAAGGGGAAGGATGAAGGGGTAAAAGGCTTGCACACTCCTGCATTTGTCATGTAGATGGTAGTGCAGAAAGTTTGATTAAAGTTTTTTGCTTGTTTTTCAAAGTCTTGGTATTTACCAAGAAAGATAGTGTTATTTTGAGTAAACACTCAATTAAAACAATTAACAGATAAGCTTAATGTTTTTGTTTCCAAAACCAGAAAATGTTTCCTGTGAACTAAATACTGCCATGTCATGTAACAGTACTGAAGTTTGAAATTGCTTCTCAGTTCAATTTATATTTCTGTTTGCAACTTTTCATTTAATGATGTCCAAATGTATTTAAATATTCTTTATTTTAGGAAGTCCAAAAGCATTCTGTGCACACACTTGTGTTCAGATCTTTGAAGAGAACCCATGATATGTTTGTAGCTGATAATGCCAAGCCTATCCCATTAGATGAAGAAAGGTAAGTACTGTGGTGGGTATGCCTCAGATGTTTTCAGTTTTGTTAGTCATTGCTCCATCCAAGTCAGAAGTTTGGATGCTTCTGTAGAGTTAAGTGTAGTCTCGAGGGAAGAAAAAATAGTAAATTGTCAAGAAAGTTGTATACCTTTTCTAAAGTACTTTGTAATAATAATCGGAAATAATAATTGAATTGTATTTTACTCATCCAACAGTCACAAAGTGAAGATGGCAGTTAAGCTGCGTACAGAGTATGGCTCAGTGTTACACATGCCTACTCTTAAAGAAAACTTGAGAGAGAAAGGAGGCCCAAACACTGGAGATCCTTATGGACACAAGCAGTATCCTGGAAATCAAGGTTAGTTTGTTCTTAGTGGTGTATTTGTCCTTTATTTGCTAACCGTTTCACTGATGTAAAATCTGAAGAATGCAGTTCAGTATTAATCTGTCAGAGATAAATACAGAAATCAAGAATACATTTTTTTGATTGTTTTATATTTTTCTTGCTAGGGTCCACAGGAGAAAAGTGATTCAAAACAAGGAGGAAGTTATTTTAACAAAGGGGTAGTAGGGTAGTGTGAAACATTCACAGTAATCAATTAGTAAAAATAATATTTTTAATGATAACATTAGCGTGTGTCGTACTTGGGTATTAGAAAGATGAATAATGACAACTTGATGGCTAAGGACACGTTCTTCTGTTCTTTTTTGTTTCATAGATGTTTTTTTCCTTTAGCATTGCAGCTCTTGAACCAAAAGAACTTTTTATTTTAAATCTACATGTTTTTTCAATATGTTTGGTTATACATAAAACATGTATGTACTAAGTAGATCCAACATAGAAAGTTCTCTTACAAGAAGTACCTAATGCTGCCATGCTTTAGTTGAGATTTTGTTTTTTTCCGAAGGTACTTTACTTGGAAGTATCCTGAAAGTAAAGGATCATGAGACATAATGAAAAAACCTTTTTTGAAACCACAGTCAACCAGTTGTCTTGACTAGCTTACATTTCACGTACCTGTGCAATTTGTGTACTTGAATCCTTTTCCATAATATTTCCTAAAAAGGCATTTTTGACAGTACAGAGATTTTTCTCTTGAGAGTCCTTCTTGATAAAAGGTAGGCTCAGCGTTTTAAAAATGTTGGTTTATTGTTGAGGTTTAGAAAACTGAGAAAACAAGAGCAAATAAAATAAATGAAAAAAAAAAAGTACATTAGAACGTGTTTGCTATGTGTTTTCTTCTGCTGTGTGACCTGCTCTGGTTTTCTCCTTCCTGTTTGAGTCATTTGGAGTTCAGTATGAATTACAATTATTAATAAGATGTTGTATTATGCTTTAGGACAAGAACTTGAGTATTTGATAACTGGCACGCATCCATACCCACCTGGGCCTGGTAAGTAAATTCTGTGTTTGCCAGGGTTTTTTGACTTCTGTAGGAGATAGGCATCTTCCGTCTTAGCAGAAGCAGGCTTCCTCTTCCTTTGAATCCATACCTGATAGTAGTAGGAAGTGTCGTTTAAGTCTTTCTTAGCCTTGATGTAGAGTGTTTTATAGCTGATAAATGTCCTGATAAATGTAGGAGGAGGATTTTAGGTACAGACGAGTGTTCTCTCACTCAGCCTTGGTTGTCTTACAGATGGTTGTTCATTTCTGTGAGACTTCATCTCCCATGGTAACATCATCACAAAAATGTTACAGAAATTTTGTCTCTGGTATCATCCCTTTTCTTTTGAAGAGTTTGCTGAGACTCACATACCCTGATGCTCCACTGTTGTGGCACAGCTACTCTTAGAATTTTGTTTTGAACAAGAAGTGGGGGTATATCCAGATTAAAAATCAAGATTTCTTTTGGTGATATTTCTCTCTTTAACCTGGGCATCTCAGCCATTGTTTTTGTTGTCAACTGTCAGAACTTTGGTTAGAAAAAGAAATAGATAATGGGATAAATTCACCACTCTACACTGAAACTAAATTTTGTAGTGAGATGATTTCGTTTTGTTTGTTTGTGAGGTTTCGCTTTGTTTTTCTAAAGTGATGTGCTGTTCTTAGAGTGAAATTATAAATCATAAGTTGTAGTCTGAAATGCTCACTTCAGTAGGACTAAACTTTTTGCCACCACTACTTGGTGCCAACCACAACATAGGGATGGCATAATGAAGTGCAGTGAAGGGCCTAAATTAGCAAGTATTTCTCAAGATCATGTTCGTTTTTTTTGTTTTGGTTTTTTGGTTTGTTTTTTTCTGTGATGTTTGGATTTCCTTAATAGTTTAAGCTGGATAAAAAGATGAAAGGATGGACACTGTGCCTAGTTAAACTTTTTTGTTGTTGTTGTTTCTGATGACAGAATCATACTTATTTTCTACTCTAGAAATTATGTACTTCTTACGTAGTAGAATTGTGGAGGAAAGGATTTGTGCTAAAATAAAAATTTCAGATGATGGGATTTCATATTACAGTTTGTGTGTGTATATATACATATATATGTATGCGTGTATATATATATAGGTGAATACATTTGTATAATACATCTTTCTGGATTTTCTTCCTAGTACTTGTCTTTTGCTTTCGCCTTGTTTATTTTGTTTTTCAAGGTGTGGCTCTGACAGCAGAAACTAAGGTCCAGAGGATGCCTAGCGAGTCTGCAGCACAGTCCTTAGCTGTTGCACTTCCTGCTTCTCAGGCCAGGTACTGCTGTTTTACTTTGTTAACACTTTTGTTATCTATGACAATTTCAAGGCAAAACACAGAAGTCAGAATAAGAACTACTTTGAGTATTTTGAATGTTTTAATTAATAAAAACATCTATAAAAACATTTGTTAAAAAAAATGTTTAAATAAACTACTTTAGTGTGGCCAGGCATAATTTTTCTATACATTTTTTGCTTGTTTTTTTAACTTGGATGTCCTGAGAAGCAATAGGCAGAAGTTGGAAAAAGGGAAGTTCTGTTTAGATAGAGAAGAAAAAGGTGTGGCTTGCTTTGTGGGTGTCTTTTTTTACCTTGAGGTAGTCAGGCACTGAAACAGGTTGCCCAGAAAGGGTGTGGAGTCTCCATTCTTCAAGGTGTGCAACACTTGACTGGATGAAGTCCTGCAATGCCTTATCACTTACTTAGTGATCAATAGAAAGTTGATGCTAGTTCGTCAGCCATTTTCATTCATCCTAGGATGGATGCAAATCGGACAGCTGCTGGTGTGGGTGATATTTACAGACATGCTGGAATATCTGAGCGTTCACAGCCTCCTGGGATGTCTGCGGTGAGTTTCTTCATATATAATGTGAAAAGCTTGTGGCATTTGCTAGATCGCTTCTGGATTTGCATGTTGTGTGGGCATCTGACAATTTGAGATGTCAGACTGAGAACGCTTTTAGATTTAGGCAAAGAGGTGAGAGTAACCTTCCTCTTAATCTACAGGCTATGGTGGAAACTGGTGGAAACAAAAACTCTGCATTAATGGCAAAGAAGGCTCCAACCATGCCCAAGCCTCAGTGGCATCCACCTTGGAAACTGTACAGAGTAAGTTACAATGTTTGACATGAAGATGCATATAAACATAAATGAGTATTTTATGTTCTATGAAGACCTCAGCATAATGAAATCAAATGAAAAGTAGTATCACAACTAAGTTATATACACACATTCTTTTGAAGTAACAAGTAGGTTAGATTATAAGCATTTATTTCATTCTATTTAGTACATTATTTTGTAAATGTTATTGATTTTTACCCTTCTGTTTTTGTTGCTGTAGTTCAATTAAGATAAAACCATTGGAGTTTGTTTTTTTTTCTCTTTTCTAGTCAGATTCTTTGGTAGAGGAACTCAATGACAAAGTGCAAAATTTGGAAGTGATGTATGAAATAAATACTCTAGCAATGTTAATGCTTAAAGGCAGTCAGTGCCTGAGTCAGCCAGACTTCTATTTGGTATGAAAATGGGAAAAAAAAGATTAATACTTCAATCACAGATTATCTCTGTAGTTTAGATAGCTTGACTTCTATTGTTTTTTAATTGGTCTACCTTGCCTTTTAATTTTCTTAGGGAGCATTAATATCCATTCCTCAAAAATCTCATACAATCTTTTAACATCAGTGATGAGTATGGCAGGGTAGCTGAGCTGAAGGAAAAAATCTCTAAGTATATTTACTGGAAATAGGAGCTAGAATGCCAAATGAGGGCTTCAACTTATCTTTTGCTTAAGATCTACGTTTTAACTGGTATTCCTAAGCTTGTTTTGACATCATTCATGAAAGATGGAAACTTAAAATAGATCAGATGAATTATTTCTTAGATTCCTTGCCTGAAAATACCCATTTCTATTACTTAGCTGTCTACATCTCTTCATAGTCTATCTCAAATGCATGTAGTTATGGTCTCATTGTCAGAAGAATATTTAGCTTTCAAAAGTCAATACCTTTGTTGGTTTAGGTCTTTTGAAATGAGCTGTATGACAGTACATAGAATAATGACATGCTGTGAAACTAAGTAGAGATTTTGATTTCAGCTGTCTGACTTCAGACAGAGGCAGAGAGGCTGCAGTAAGCAAGCCAGGTATTGCTAAAGTTGTTCTTGTGAGATCTGTCTCCATTATTTTGTTACCAGAAGGCTTCTGACAAACTCATATTCCCCTCGTTATTTGGGGAAAAGGAGGTGGTGGTGTGCTTTAAGAGGTTATTGCTTGGCAGTGCGACTTAAGCACTACACAGCAGCACAGGGAACTTGTGTTTCAATACAGCCTTTCTCTGCAAATCCTCAAGTGTTGAGTCTACATTTCTAGTAGTCTCTTTATTGAACTAAAGTAGAAATCAAGAGCTCTTCAGATATAATTTCATTTCATATTTGACTTTTGGGGGAGTATATGTTTCTTAGTGAATACTAATTCTGCCAGTGTTAGAGAATAAAAATTATATTGACAGATGTATGTGTGTGATTTATGATTGAGACTTTATTGTTTTTTCTGAAGGTTATCAGTGGTCACCTGGGCTGGGTAAGATGTATTGCAGTAGAACCAGGAAATCAGTGGTTTGTTACTGGCTCTGCTGACAGAACCATAAAGGTAAGGGGCTGGAAGAAATCACTGACAAAGTTTCAGAGGGTGTGGTTTGGGTTTTTTTCTTCTCTTGTTACTTAAAAATGTCTTCAGCCCTTGGAAGTGATTTGTTGGTTACTGCATGCAGAATAATGAACTGCAGAAAGTTTTGTTTTTTTTTTTTTTGTTGCCTTGTCAGAAAGGATTTGTGGAGTCTTACTACTTGGTTTCATTTATTACATGGTAATAGCTGGGCTGGATGGTAGAGCATGGTACTTTTGTTACTGTTATTTTTAAGTTAAAATGCATCAGGATCTGTTACATCTGGGCTGTTTACCCAGATTGTCACTGTGTAGCTCTTAACCCATCTACTTCAAAATATCTTTTTGACACAGATTTGGGACCTTGCTAGTGGCAAATTGAAATTGTCTTTGACGGGACATATCAGTACTGTACGAGGGGTGATAGTAAGTGCAAGAAGTCCATACCTCTTTTCTTGTGGAGAAGACAAACAAGTGAAATGTTGGGATCTCGAATACAATAAGGTAAGCTGTAATGTCTTCAGTTGGAATTAATTGATGATGGCAAATACACAAATCAAAAGCATTTAGAATATTCTTTCAAACACCCAGTTAGTGTGTGTGTCTTTTATTTGTCTAGGTTATCAGACATTACCATGGTCATCTAAGTGCTGTCTATGGTTTAGACTTGCATCCAACGATAGATGTACTGGTAACATGTAGCAGAGATTCAACAGCACGAGTAAGTATGGCATTGTTAAAATTTAACACGTTTATGTCGGTGTGTTTTAACACAACTTGTTAAACTTGTTTTAACAACTGCTAAAAGTTGATAGTTACCAAAAGTTAACACGAATCAAGATGTAAATAGTGAGATGATTTATGGTAGCTTATTGTTGGTAAAACTGAAGCCCAAATACACAAAAATGCAGTGACACATCAGGATAATGTTTTATTTATTAATTTAGTAGGTAGACTATGTAGTGTATATATAAGATCAGTTAGTATTGAGAAGATGGTGTGGGTTTTATAGTGACTTAACTGCATGACCAGAAATTCAACAGGAGGCTCTTTGCTCCTCTTAAAATTTGCCAGCTGATGCAGTTGTGTGATGAATTGTTGGATTAAAAATACAGCCTAAATAACATTGTTTGCAATCTGTAGCACTATGGTAAATAATTAATGTAGTCAATGATAGCGTCTAAAATACATTGAGTATGACATCTGACTTGCTTACTGTGCATTCATAGATCTGGGATGTAAGGACAAAAGCCAGTGTGCACACACTGTCAGGACACACGAATGCAGTAGCAACAGTGAAATGTCAAGCTGCAGAACCACAAATTATTACAGGTATAGTGAGCGTGATTTCACAAGTAATATAATTGAAAAACATAATTACTGAACAAACATGTTTAGGTGAGGTTCATAATGCTATCTCTCCAGATTTACTCAATTTCTCTTACTGGTTTTGTGTTGAAAATAAGCCATGCAATGGTTACTTCATGTATTAGTGGCATGTTTAAGCAAAGACGACTATGCATTGTTTTAATATTTCCCTGCACTCTTTTGTTTCTGTGTTCACATTTTTTGTGTGATATGTAATATGTACTGAGTGTTTTTTGTGATATTGCATTTCTCTACCAGTTCAGTTAAGAATTGTCCAGTACCATGGTTAAATAGAAAGTGAATCTTCTTTCCTGTTATGTCAAAAATCTTACTTTTCTGTCTAAACTACATAGTTCTTGAATTTCAAACTGCATAAAACTCTACTACAACCCAACATATTTTGTCTGAGATGGCATTCATATCCTGTTTTGACAACAAGAATAATATTTTTGTCTCTTTTTCACATGCAGGGTTTTGGCTGTCTTACCAAAGTAGTAATGGTGGTAGAATTGATATGTTGGTTTCTGTTATTTTTTATTTTCTCTTCATTGTAGGCAGTCATGATACTACCATACGGCTCTGGGATTTAGTGGCAGGAAAAACTCGTGTCACCTTAACAAATCACAAGAAGTCTGTACGAGCAGTAGTTCTCCATCCAAGACAGTGAGTTTTCCTCATTCTTTTATACTTGGGGTAGTGGCAAAGCCAATGTGAGTGATGATTCAGAATGGCAGGTGGAAAACAGTGAACTTAGAATGCAGTAAAATTGGACCTATCAGTTCTCAAACACCTTTAACTGTACTAATGTGCTCCTCAAGTATTGGCATTGGTGTATATTAGCAATACTCTGAATGTCTTATCTCACGCATAACTTCTGGTATGTGTGCTTTTGCAGTGCTAGAGAAATCAGCAACACGGGCTTGTAAGGCTAATAGTAAACATGTAACAATGCAGAGTAGCCAATACTGGGGCCTTTGAGGGGGATGCTGCTTTTTCACCTTTTTTTTTGATACCTTTTCTGCTAATGTCCTCTTTCCTGAAAATCTGACAAGAACTTGATACCCACATTTCATATTTATTTGCCTGTTAACATCCTGTGTAGCATAGGATTTATCAAGTTTAAGTAGTCTCTGAAATAGAAAGGAAACAGTAGAAATACTTTGACTTCATTAAATGGCTTCATTATATGTAAAGTAAAAATGTTACAAAAGCAGTTTCAGTATTGTAACGAAAATGATTGCAAAATTAATAATCTATATTAATTTTGATATCCAGGCAGAGATTGTTAATAACTATGAAATTGTTTATTAATATTAAATCTCGCCAGAAAACTTATTTACAAGGTTCAAAATGCACGGTTTGGAAATTCATACATACCAGAAAGAGGCAAAACTGGAACACTTTAGGAGGTAACTAGCATAAGCAAACATTTTTACTGGAAGAGAAGGTTTTAGTGGTCACTTACACCACTTGCGGTTAATTGTCCCACTTATCCACTAGATGGACTCGGGGAAGCTCCTTTCTGCTTATGGCAGAAGGCAATTAGTGATTACAAGAGGCTTTAAGTATTTAGTCACAAAATAGTATGGGACGGTACCCAAAGCATGTGGCGGGGTTGCTGTCAGTGGTCTCAAAGCCGTTACAGGCTTTGGAGTTTCCCCAGGCTTCTGGGTGCTGGAGAAAGGAGGCAGACAATCTCTGACCTGGTCCTGACTCTCTGGATGATCTGCATTATTTCCAGGACTTCCTGTCTTGGTAGGAGGCTTTCAGGTGCAGGCAGGATGTCTTGTGGTGTGCAGTCTTGGCACAATGTCACGCTGGCTGTGCAGGCCGATTCCGTGGAGGCATTTAGAGCCTGATCCTGGTCGCTGGAGTTCCACACAGCTCAGGATATAAGGCAATAGGAGCACAGATAGAGAGCAGAACACACATATAATGGCAGAGCACCCGAATACGATGGCAGAGCACACATTGTGCTCCCTGCTCATCTCCTTTTATCAATACAGCCCGAGACTAATGGGACTTTGGACACAGAATACCAATCAGAATGGCAGTTAGCCAAGCTTGACCATATTAGGTGAAGCCATAGGCTTGCTTTACTCAAATTTGGGCAGAGCACAGGCCTTGCACAAGGCAACTGTGTGTACCTTGTTTACTACAGGGCTCAAAACAAGTCTGGGCAGGCCACAGACCCCAGACTCAGTGGCTCCAGAATCTTTTGTCTTACTTGCTGCGGTTGCTTCTCCCCAGAACAGAAGGAGGGAGAGCAGAAAAACATGTCTGGTCAGGTCAGAACATGTATAAGCCTATTTTGACCTGCTTAGGCCTACCACGACACTAAGTAACTTTGCAGATAGCATTTAACAGTGGTTTCAATGATGAATGATGGATGTTTACTGTTCCCACAGCGGTTTGAACTTTAATATACTGTGCTTCCTTTTTTTTTTTCAGTTACACATTTGCATCTGGTTCTCCAGATAACATTAAGCAGTGGAAATTCCCAGATGGAAACTTCATTCAGAACCTCTCTGGTCACAATGCTATTATCAATACACTGGCTGTCAATTCTGATGGTGTTCTGGTCTCAGGAGGTAAAAATGAGAAATTTGTGTTCATGTTTCACCTCTCCGCTCTTCCATATGCTGACTGAGCTTTCCTTTATCTGGGCCTATAAGCTTGCTACAGTGTGTAACTTCATTTGAGTAGGGCCCCTGAGCTTCATGGACAAAAATGTATTTGAAATAACTTTTATCATGCTGCAGGGAAGAAGTTTCCTTTTCTCAGATGACTACTACCATCTGAGATGGTGGAGTCACTGACCCTGAATGTGTTTAAGGGTTGTTTGGATGTGGTGCTTAGGGATATGGCTTAAGGTGAATCTTGTTGAGTAGGGTTATAGGTTGGACTTGGTGATCCTGAGGGTCTTTTCCAACCTGGATGTTTCTGTGATTCTGTGATAAGGCTCCCGAGTCAGTCTATCCTATATGATCTGTTGTGTCCCCCCAAGACTAATGCGGAAATGGGAAGCTACCTGGAAGATGTCTGCCTCTTTATTGGCTGCTCTGTTAGTAACACATTGATGTAGTGAGAAAACATAGAGGATATAGAAACAACTTGCTAAAGCTTGCTGTGCCATTTAAATGTGAGCTCTTCCCTGGGTTTTATACAGCACAAATGCATTGGTTCTATTGTCTCAGTTTTTTTTCATGCTTTTTATGTTGCTATTTTGTGTCGTTTAAGAGTAATTAAAAAATGTCCAAATTTTATTTGTCTCTGTGAATCAAATCCATGTTTACTCAGCAGTGTTATACATTCAAGACTTACGAAATTAATTAGTCACTTGATTCCAGTGCCCAGGGAATGATTCTGTGTCTATTGTGACACATCATCTTAATTCTTTCACTCAAAAACATCAAGACATTAATAATCTTCTGATACATGGAAGTAGTGTTAGTGGTCCGTGAGCCTGCAAAGTCTGATAACTATTAGCTTGTATTCATGCACTTGTGTTGTGGGGCGTAGGAAGAAAATTCTGAATGGTTTGTGTATATGGTTGTGAATAATTCTGTGAAAGAATATTTATCTCCTAATTCAGACAGCATTTTTCCCTATATTAGTTACCTGAGAACTGTAGTAAAAATACTTTGTTGAAAGATTGTGTTACTAAGACCATAATCTGTGATGTTTCTGAGAGTTTTATGTTTGTAAAAGACAAAGGACCTTTTTTAGTGACAAGTTTTTTTTTTTCTGAAAGTGGCTTCTAGAAATTTCAACTACATTCTGATCTTTTTGTTAAGACATTGTGTCTACCTAGTAGGGAAATGAACTGTGTTTTTAACATACATCCCATTATGAACAGGAAATGAGTAAACAGTTTGGAAAGTGCTAATTTTACAGTTTGAGAGGTGAACTGTAGAGAAACAGTTTCAAGATAGCTTGGCAAAGCAGAGTTAAAACAGGAGGTTAAAACCAAATCTTTGAGGTCCTAGACTAGTTCCTTAATCATGAGATTGTCCTGGGGGAGCTCTAGCGATCAGAGGAAAGTGAATGAAGGGTCTAGATTGTATTTCTCCATATAACTCACAGAGCTTGTCTAATCTTTTGCATAGTTGTGAACAAGGACAGGACTAAATTCATAGCATCACCCACAAGACAGTTAAGTTTTGAGCTTGCAGAAGCAGATACTTACGAAAAACATTGCTGTATTTGTCACCAGTCCATAACAAAAAAAAAAAAAAAAAAAGTAATGTTTGCACATTGAAATACTGAAGTGTGTTTAGTGTGTTTGATATGTTCTGTCATGTGTGGGGTAAAATGCTGTCGCTGATGCCACTAGCAGTGATACTTGCACTTGAAAACTTTACTTGAAATAGAACTTCTGCAACCATTAAACTAATGTCCCGTTAGAGATTCCTTAATGTCTATCATCTCTCTAACAGAATAATGCCTCTTTATTCAGTTTTAGTGGGGTGACTGAACAGGGAGCTTGATATTCAGAGTGCTAGTTCTTAACTGTGCTTCCAGAGCAGTTTGCTGCAATTGACTTGTGATGCAGTGTATCTTTCTCTAGTTATCTCATGCAAAACGGTAAGATTCTGAGAAAGCTTCCATCTGCTGCCTTATACAATATCAGCCTTTCTTAACTGAGAAGGAACCGTTGTAGGATGTGCTGAGGTAGTCTACATGAATGTTGTAGCTGACATATTACTGATATATTAATTAGTTATTCATGGTACTGATCTTAGAAAAAAAAGATAAAAAATAACTTGTTTAAATGCTAAATATATTTGTTGGTTTATTTTAGCTGATAATGGTACTATGCATCTTTGGGACTGGAGAACTGGGTACAATTTCCAGAGAGTGCATGCAGCTGTACAGCCAGGTTCTTTGGACAGTGAATCGGGAATATTTGCCTGTGTTTTTGACCAGTCAGAAAGCAGATTGCTAACTGCTGAAGCTGATAAAACCATAAAAGTGTACAAAGAAGATGATACTGCGGTACGTCAAAGGGTCTTTTTAGTGTCTTTTCACAAAATCAAAAAATTGCATAAATCTTAATACAGTCATGTGTATTGTGTGTTGGAGCCAGTAGGGGACTGTCTGTGGTTGTCTTGATTTAAAACATAATTGGCAAAAAGATTACGTTTTGAAGATGTATTTTACTTCCATATGTAATCTAGATTAGTCATTTTCTTTGACAATTTTTAGAATTCAGAGTAAATGTCTTGTTTTCAAACTACAGTTCTCAAATCTGTATCCTTTTACTAACGGAGAAGACAACAGAGTATTGTATAGTTCAGCAGAGTGTTTCAATATAAAGAATATATATTTTTTTATTAAACCTTGGGGGCTTTGCATTGAATTAGACTTGGAGTGAGGCAGAATAAGGAATGCTTTATCCATTTTTCAGTTGGGCAAACTGTAGACTTCGTGGCATCTGCCAAGACTGATGTAGATAGCGCTTGAAGGAGTGTCTCTAGAATTCCAGTTCCTGTGTTTTGATCACGACAATGTGGTTTCTGAAATAACACTAGCAACCTGATTTTTGTCTTTGTTGAAAAAAACAAAAAAAAAAAACCTCCAACAAAACAGAGCAAGTCTTGTCACGTACTTCAGACAGTGGGATGACACAAAAATGTAATTTGGATAAACTAATTACATAGTAGATTAGTTAATTATGATGTTACATATGAAACAGAGTGTATATATACTGTGAGTAATATTTTATACTAAACCCTAATGAAGGGTCAATTTAAAGTTAAAAATAATCCTTACATAATTTTTCTTTTTTTCTCTCCAGACTGAAGAAACTCACCCTGTCAGCTGGAAACCAGAAATTATCAAGAGGAAGCGGTTTTAGTGTGGCAGCATATTTGTTCAGTAATTTTGGTTTAGTTTTCTTGAGAGCATTCAGTCAAATTTTGCTCTGCCTAGAGCAGCAGAGCAGGAAGTCAGCTAAGTCATTGCCACTTCAACATGTTTTATAATAAATTTTATTTCTCTTTCCTTTTGTCTTTTTTTGGTGTGATCCCAGCTAAGCAGTTGCAGCTGTTAACTTTCTCATTGTGGAGCATGTATAGTTCATGGAAAGGAAAGCTGTGCAGGTGTTTACTTTTTTTGTATGAATATATTGAGTGTAAGTCTAAAGATACTGTGATGAGCCAGGTTTTCTGAAAGACCCTTGGGTGACTCCGAAAGTTAATTGCAAATCTATGCATAGAAGCCATCTACTGGAAATTTGAGTAAGACTTTCAGATTGTAGACAGTATTGTTTACTGTGCATATGTTAAGTATATACTGTAATGGAACAGTCTGTATACTAAACTAGAGTAATGAAGAAAGAAGCAGGGCAATATGGTGATGATGATAATAATAATGGAGTTTGCTTTATAAACACAGCCAATGAGCATTGCGAGTGCTGTGTTATTGAATGAATTGGATCTTCAAAGTGCTTATTTCCCTAGGAAAGCATTCGTATGCAACTACTCATCTTCACTCACTCACTTTCAGATCCTTCTATAGCAAGGATCACTGTCAAATCATACTGTCTCCAGTCACTACAGGGTTAGGACTAGTTAACTTTTTCTGAATCACCTACTTTTTTCTCCCTAGTAATCCAAATCATATAATGACATTGGAGTACAGCAAAATTTTATGACTGAGTTCTAAGAGGAAAAGCTCTGATTCCAGCCTTACTTTACATATTGCTATCTCCCCATGATCTTATAAAGGAATTTAAAAGAAATTAAGTCTTACAGAGAGATAATTTGTAGTCTTGAAGGGACAAATCTTTCATTGTGTTTATAGTCACATAACAAGCAGTACACATGTAAGCGTCCTTGCTACAGCTTACCTGTGGTGTCTGTGCTGCTCTAAAGCACTTTCTTTTCACAGAGGAGAGTCATCAAACCATTCAGTTGTTGACAACTTTGTTAGTGGTGCTAATAGCTGTGAGTTTCACACTGAGTGGATGTGGAGAGTTGTCCTGTGACCACAGCATTGATAGCAGGCAGTTCAGAATATTTATTTCTGTTCTCTGCTAGTCTGATTTCTTTCAAATCTGGGATTTATGTTAGAGATATGACAGTTACTTGCAATGTAATTTTAAAAAGCTAGTAAAACTAGGTGGTGTTTCTATTAGGATAATTTTTGTCTTTCGTGATGCACAGGAAGTCTTGTATTTGTAACTGTTTGACAATGTCATTTTAAGGGAGTCCATGCTGCATAAATAACCAAATTTTGATTGACAACTGTTGTCTGAAGTGTCTGTACAAAAAGAGGAGGAGAGGCTTTGGTATTTATAAGTTGGATTAAGCATCTTTTATTTGGTTTATTTCAATGCTAATTTGATTTTTTTTCTAGATCTTCATTACAGCTGTTTTGATTTTAACTAAGGTAATGGGGTTCCCCCCCATTTATGTGTATTTTATACTGCTACTAGTGCTTCATTTGAGGAATTTATGAAGTATTAGTGTTATACAGAATTTTCTTGTTCACGGTGAAATCCATTGGAGGAGACCATAATGGAGAGGAGTAACTTATTTGAATAGGGGTGAGATTGTTGTGAGCTTTCTGATTTGGTTTGTTTGTGGGGTTTTCTCTTTTTTTCTTCTTTTTTTTTTTTTTGTTTTGGGGGGTTTGTTTTGTTTCTGTTTTCTTTTCATAATTTGAAATGAGGAAGCACTGCATTTCTTCCCGTTTATCACTTGGAAGAGATACCAGAAAGTCTCCTGCAAAAAAACGTGTTTCTTCCCTGGACTTCTGCAGGGATTGGCCAGCATGGGGTAATGGTTGCCAGGGCATTCTTTCTGTGAAAATTTGGCTTGCAAAGTAAAGGTTACACACTATTATTTGGAGTAATACTTCGTTTTGACTCTAATATTTTGTGCCAGTTCTATGTGATAT
Source organism: Ramphastos sulfuratus (assembly GCA_013399055.1). Taxonomy (NCBI): domain Eukaryota; kingdom Metazoa; phylum Chordata; class Aves; order Piciformes; family Ramphastidae; genus Ramphastos; species Ramphastos sulfuratus. The sequence goes on from WBNM01045864.1 coordinate 97,649, forward strand.
TTTTGTTATTATTAATTTTTTGTTTGTATTCATTAACATTTGTTCATTTCCTTCCTAGCAGTTTTTTACTCCACTTTACAGTAGTGTATCACCTATAAGTATTATTTATGACACATCAAGATTATAAGGTTTCATTTAAGTGCTTCTTCAGTGCAGAGAAAGCCTAGGTAGTGAGTTATAATACACATAGATCCAGTAGTATAGGATACACAATGACATTAAGATTTGTCTGTGTAAGTTGTAAGGTGAAACCACAGAGGAAGATTTGGTCTGTTGGATTATTTTTCCATGCTTCTGAAGTCACACTGCTATGTCAGTTAAAATAATCAACAGAAGTCTAAACTCAGAAAACAATTTGTGTCATTTACTTCATACAATTTGATGTCTTCTGTAGATGACCAAATCATAAACATTTCTACCATGAATGTGGGATTTTGTTTTATACTGTACATAGTTGCATAGAAATAAGAAAATGGGTTTTGTTTGTAACATAATGCAAAAACGTGTAACTGGTAAAAGTGATAAATTTTAAGATCACTCTTTGCTGTATACTAAAGCATAAAATGTAAGCTATGCAGCTACAACACTGTCATTTGCTGGCAGCGTGAAAGTTGTGCAGAGAAGTATGTCTTCAGCAACTGAAAGGCTTACAGAAGTAAATCTTTAATAGTCAATTTCTTTCTAGTCCTGTTAGATAAGAATTAAAGTGCTATGCCTAATTTAAGTGACAGCAATTTACCCACCAATAAAACTTATACAATATAATTTCATGTCTCTCTTCTGTTTGGGTTTTGTAGTAGGAACAACAAAAAAATAAGCATATACTGAAAGTTGAAGTAATTTAGTGTTAAAATGGATGATTGTTTCCCATAGTACAGTAACAAAAGTGTAATGCTGTAATGGAGAGAAAGTACTGATGGTTGTTTCATGAAGAGCTTCTTATTTGTATGGAGGCATTATCAAAACAAGTGCAGAATTGTTCATGTGTTTGGTTTTTTCCCTAATGCTTAGAAGAACCACATTGAAACCTTAGTGGGATAAAGTCTGAGGTCTAGGACAGTTTCTGGGACCTGTGTGAATGAAAAAAAAAAAAGTGTATAGTTAAGCTAATTTTGGTATGTGTTAATAGAAGCAAATTAAAGGGATATTTCTGTCTGTGGCACATAACTGAAAGTTCAGTCACAATGAGATCCATAGGAGCTTTAGCATGAAGTCAAGATTTCACTTGGTGAAGTATTTGGGGATTGATTTTTTTTTTTTTCTTTTTTTCTTTGGAAAAATTCAGTCTGGCATATCGTGTAAGTAGACACACAAGCATTTTTTTTGTGCACAAGGGTACATCATTCCTTTTTCAGATGAAGCTTCAAAAATTGTATTAGTACACTGAAGGAAATTGTTGATCTAGAGATCATTGAGCCTAACCCCTTTGCCAAGGCACCTAGGGCAGGTCATGCAGGAACGCATCCAGATGGCTCCTGAAAGTCTCCAGAGAAGGAGACTTCACAACATCTCTGGGCAGCCTGTTCCAGTGTTCTGTCGGTCTTGTAGAAGAAGTTTTTCCTCATGTTGAGGTGGAATTTCCTGTGTTCTAGTTTGTATCCACTGAGCCTTGTCCCATCACAGGATACTGCTGAGAAGAGACTAGCATCTTCTTGGCACCCACCCTTCAGATGTTTGTAAAATTTAAGATCTCCTTTCAGTCTTCCATTTTCCAGACTAAGCAGCCTCAGGTCTCTCAGCCTTTCTTTATAAGACAGATATTCAAGTCCCTTAATCCTCATAGCCTCTGCTGGACACTCTCTGGTATATCCTTGTCTCTCGAAGCCCAGAACGGGACACAATACTCCACATATGGTCTCACCAGGGCAGAGTAGAAGGTGAGGAGAGCTTCCTTTGACCTCCTGGTGGTCGCCGCCTTAGTGGCAACTTGTGAAATGATAGGTGAGTTTATAGCCAGAGTATCGTGCTGATAAGATGCATTGCTGGTAGGAGACTCTTGTGATCAATAAGGGTGTAGCTTGTGCAATTCGGAAAAGCTTTTGTGCCACATCCAAAAGCTTTGTTTTTCACTAGGAAGAGTCACCATGAATGTTAACATGACCTAACTATTCCAAGTAAATTCCCTTAATAAGCAAGCTTCCTGCAATGACAACTAGAGATCTGATCTCAATAAAGCAGCAATATAGAGTATTAATAGAAAAATTCCATACACACACAGAAAAGTGAACAGGGCTTTAGCCACCAGATGAGTCAAATTTCAAGTTCTGTAAGTATACTGATTCACCCCTGCTCATTCAGTTTATTTTCTTCCCATGCAACGTGGTAATGACCATGCTTTGTTCAAAGAAAGCTTGGCAATACAAACCTACTGGAACTGACCAATTCTGTTAATAACTTCATTCTATTTGGAACTGAAAATCCCAGTGAGCGAGTGAGTTGTTTTATTCCATGTTGCTTCAAATCAGTGTTTGACACGAAATTCAAAAGTAATTGGCGCATCAAACTCGTCATGATAACCAAACAATTACAGATAAAGATGCTTGTTGCTAATTGAAATGAATGTAGTAAAATGGAGTGCATTTCTCTTCCTTCTTTGTTAGTGTGGTTGTAAATGCTCTTTAATTACCTAAAGGGAAAGAAAACTGCACCTGGTGTTACCAGTTTCTTAGGCATATTGGTTCATGTGGTTGCCAGGTCAGTGATGCAGTTTTTAATTCAGCCATCAAGAGTCTGTGCTTAAAATGGGCAGTGTATTTTCAGACTCTAAAACCCTGAAGAAAATGTCCACATGCTTCCAGTGACATAGCCCTGTGGTCTATAGCAGTGCATTTATTTAAAGTGGTGTTCTCTAACAGGGGTTTCAATTTCTCCTTGGGCGTGGTTGGGGTTTTTTTGTTTGTTTTAGTTTGTTTGTTTGGGTTTTTTAAAGGTAATTGTAGCCTTTAATGGGGAAAATACTGCTGAGAAGTTGGAAGCTATCTCTAGCCTGATTAATTATGACCTGTATCTTCTTTCCTGAAAATATGTTCTGGTCTTCTTCCATCAGCAAGCTTCTCCATGGAGCCTGTGAGATTCTCAGCTGTTCTGGAGAGCTTCACGTTGCCCAGGTGCAGTGTGCAGTGCTATGGATTGCTCTTCCAGGTTCTTCCTTGTGGCTGTGCTTCCCTGCATCAAACAGTGGCAGAACTATGTGATGGGGACATTTTGTGGTGGGAAGTTGTTCTGGCAGACAGGAAAATACTGACTGAATAAAATGTTATTTTCTCTCTGATAGCTAAGCTGACGTTGATAGATGACTGTTCTCTCTCCATCCTCCAAGTTCTCACCCTTGTGGATACCACACACTGCATGTAAAATGCTCTGGTGGTTGCTTAAGTAATGTCACATTTTTTGCAAGTGGTAAAGGTGCTGCCTGAATGAGAGATGAACCATGCAAATCTGAACCAAAGTCAGAAGGATGCTCAAGTAAAACATGCCTGTAGGCTTTTTCTCTTTAACCTCCTGTGCTGTGCAGCACCATGCTCAGTAACAGTTTATTAGCCTCAGCTTACTCTAGGATGAGACTGATGCAGTTGAGACTGTCCTGGCAATACTTTGTAATTGGTGGAGCTGAGTAGGGAAGATGAGGAATGCCAAAATCTATCTGCTAGCAAAAGGCTGTCTTCTTTGTGATGGAGGCACTAGCTTCTGAGTATTTCATGTAGTGCTCTTTACTATTCTTAATTTCTTAAATCCTGTAAATAGTTACAAATTAAAGTCATGTCCTTGGGAATATGCCAGGACCTATGAGGCTTGCCATGGTATCTCTTACTATTGAAAGTAGCTATCAAAAAGCCACTATCCTTAAGGGTCACAATGAGGAAATGGGAGAATTTTCTGCTGCTTGGAATATTGCATCTCCACCTATGCCTTTGAAGAAGAGTAGAAGCCTAAATGTTGTTTTTCTGTTAAAAGAGGAAACAGAAGAAGTGATGGAATGGGTGGGTGTGTAGAAAATAAAGGGCCAGAGCAAGTGTATGCCTTACATCCTGTTCCTACAAAGGTGGTTCATTTGAAACTGCCATGATGATAACTGATACCTACAGAGAGGCAGGTTGTGTGTGAAAAACGAAACTGGTGATTATCTGTGGGAGATACCTTAGAATTAACCACCGGGAGACAGCACATGTTAAAACAACACAGCTGTTGTCATTCATAGCCCAGGGCAATACTGTGTTTTCACACTGCCCTTTTAAGATACATCACTTAACACATTTTTTAGCATGGTGCATTTCTCTGGTGTAGAGAGGAATGAAGTAGTATAGGGTTGAATTTAGAAATCTTCCTCTGTGAATAACATGATTTGCCAAGAATAGGAAACTTCATACTCTTTCGTCTACTCTCTCCCAGAGTTCTTGTTAAAAGAGTTTCCTGCCTCAGCAGAAGGGTAACAAAATTAGTATTAAGCAAGAGAGCGTAAAAGTAATGTTCCTTGAGACTGCATGGGAAATGTTAAAAAATTATTAGCTTCGCCTTTTGTTGGTAAGCAAATGTAGAATCATAGAATGGGTTTGGGTTTGAAGGGACCTTTAGTGCTTAGTGTGAGAAAGGAGAAGTAGAACACCTGCTGGAAATGCCTATAGGGCCCTATCTTCTAAAATTCATTAAGGAGTTGCTAGAAATGTGAACTTTAGAGGTACTTTGACAGCTTTGACATGGCAGGGCGTTGGAACTAGATGATCTTTGAGGTCCCTTCCAACCTAAACCATTCTATGATTCTCCTGAGTCAGGGTATTGCAATGATAGAATTAATGTTTGTGATCTATCATTTGCCACAATGAGCATTGAGTGTGGAGTTGGCATATGAAAATATGCTTTCCTCCAAAGTGATGTAGTTTTTGCTTTTGAAAGTGGACTGAGCAGCACTCAGCATTGCAAATTCACTGCCTTGGTTTTCCAAGTTGTTTGGTAAGATCAATTCAGGGAAATAGTGCTGGATATAAAATGTAGCTGGCTTGGCTCACTGCCTCCCTACAACAATCACTGTCCCTAGCAAATGTACAGCATGAGCAGTAACTAAGCACAGCATGACAGGATCCTGCTCCTATAGCTATGGCTATAGGATTGTATGCCTGTAGTTACCTGCAGAGCTTTTTCCTTACAAATTGCAGTGTCTCTGGTGGTTGCTGGGATGGTTTTGCATCCAGGCTGCTGGTCCAAGATGCTACTGTTGACATTTTTTTGCTCTTCAAAATTCTTTTTCCTATAGTGCTGAGGATAGTCTAACTCTATCAGTCTGGGGACGGGGGGTGTGTGCCAGTTTGGAGGTTTCCTCACAGGTACAGAAGTAGGTTTGCCTGTTTCATTCTATATGTGTTGCACCTCTTGTCTCATTTTTCTAAGGACAAGTGGCAGCAACAGCAGCTTTGGCAGTGCAGTGCAGTGTGAACTATCTGGAAATGTGTCCATCTGTTCAGGCTGTTCACTGTTTCATCATCTCTTCCCTCTCCCCTCTGAGAAAGGAATAGTAGACCAAATGAAACACGTGCCAGATCCAGACAGGCCACCACTTTAGTCTGTGCTGCCAAACTTGGCTGCAAAGCAGAGGTCCACCAGGCATTTGCCAGTGACAGTCTGTGGCCACCAAATTCCAAAAGTGCTGCTACTGAGCACCATGTCAAATTTGCATTGCTGCTTCTGGAGCAGCAAATCTTCTGGATTCCATGACTGGAGCCGTTGAATTCTCACAAGGTCAGTTCTGACTTCAGTGAAACAATTAGATAACTGGCTGTGGCTGATGTCTGTGATAGCACAGCTTCCACTCAAAAAGCCCAGCCCAATCTCCCTTTTCATTAAACATGTGAGATCTTTATGCCAAACCTAGTGTCCTCTACAACTACTTTGCATGATGGACATTGAGCTAGAAAATTAAAGTGTAAGAGCACACCTGAGGAAATAAATTTTGGGAAACTAAGTTGGCAACTCCTTTTTTGCCTTCTTTTTTTTCTAGTTTTAAATGAAGCCTCAGTACAGCAGTGCTCTGAGTTGGAGTATGTGTGGTGTTCCTTGCTGCTGCATCCCAGAAGGGGAGGAGAGGAAGTGTTGCTTGCATACACTCTGCTCTGAAGTCCCCTTTGCCTTACCAAAATCTCTTCATTGGCATTTTCTCCATATCTGACTTGTTGGAGCCATGCATATCTTTTACATTAGTTGCCTCAGTTAATATGATTGGTTTCTTTCTTATTATAGTGAAATATTGTATTTTAAATGACAAAATAATGCACTTCTTCAAAGATCTGATAAACTGTTGGAAGATGATTTGCTCCTTTTGCCTCATGTTCTTTGCTCATTTTCCTTCTTTTTAGTTTTCCTCTTTGAGCCAGTCTTGCTCTTCCACACAGCAAATTTAATATGTTTTAACATACACTACTGCACACAAGCTGTGAGGAGAAAGGTTTGCTGCTTGCTCCCACTGTAAGCCATGTACTCTGTCAGAGAGCCTAGCTGATCTATGTGCTGGGAACAAGGTACCAAGGACAAGAGGACAGTAAGTAAAACCAGCAAGGAGCGGTTAAGAAGCAGCATTATGATAAATATCTGTCTCAGCTAGTTACCTGACCCACCTATCTCTACTACATTCCATGTCTGTTGTAGGGTTTTCTCCATTAGCAAAAGGAAATTTAAATAACTAAATCAGCATGCACAAGAGAATGAGTTTTGATAAATAATGCTGAAGTGAGATTTTTTGTGTGCTGTGTCCTATAAACCTGCCCACAGAAGTAGAACCATAACATCAAGCCTTACAAATGTCATAGTATAAAGTTTCATCTATCAAGCTCTTAATTTTTCATCTTTTGCCCTTTGCAAAGATTTAAGCAAACAGATGTGCCTTGCCTTATAGCCCAAAGTTCAATAAATCCACCCAACATACACCTGCGGGGAAATTAAAAAGATCTTTTCTCAGCTGGTACTTTTGGTCATAAGCCCTTAGCAGCAGATTCTGCAGTCAGATTTGTTCCTTGAAACTGTACTAGTAATAACAGGAGAGTTTGATTTCTTCCATATTGAGTAGTTTCATTTTTCAAGGTAGATTCAGTTACACTCAGTTAATATTAATTGAGGCGAGGCAGACAGAAAGGGCTAGCTAGACATGCTGGGGTGGGATGTTTTCATTCCTTTTAAAGTGTTCTAACAGCCTTAATGTTCTGTTCATTCTTTCATGTTTTCTCAGCTAAGAAAGTGATGAAACAAGGGATCAATATTTGTTCTGTCTAAACACCTGTTTAAAAATCCTGCTTGAACCATCTTCTCGGGTTTGTGCCTTTGTGTTTCTTTGAAGAGACAAAAAATCCCAGGCTGAGATCTTAGCCAAGTGTTTTGTCTTTCTAACAGAGGAGTTAAGAACATGAACTGGCTTCTGAACTTTGATGTGGGGAATTTTTGTACACCTAATGGCTGCAGTTCCTAGATGTAGGTTATGAAGAGGGAATTGCATCTCCCAGCACCCTGGTGAGATATTTTAATAGCTGAATTGCTGTGCAGAGGCAAAGCCAGGTGTGACTTCAGAGAGGACCCATTTAGTAGGAAATCAAAGTCTCCCAAGAGAGAATCTTTAGACCTATTCTCCTTCCCCCAAAGATACTTCTTTTCCTAAAGATTTCCCTGTCTTGGGGAGCTGCTCACCTGCTATCTGTCACAGTCTGACATCCTCAGATACCCCACATTGTGGTCTGTGACTTGGGTCCAGGGGAGTATGTGCCTTAGTCCCTGGGCCTTCACCCTTGCGCCTGCCTCGCCACAGTGGCCCTGGCCAGAGGCAGCTATTGGCAGGACCTTGCCTACACATCCCAGCCTGTTGCAATTTACTGCCTGGTTTATTAATACAAATGGAGGCAGTTAAGGTTAACTTACAGGAACATGAACTGGAGCAGATGAAATGCTGGGCTGGGTCTTATCGTGCAGCTGTGGAGCAGTGACATGTGCAAATGAGCAGCAGCGAGCTGGGAGAGGTAAGTCGTGCACAGCTGCCACGATGGCTGGGCATCCTCTCTGAATGTTTTTCTCTGACTCACCTTACTCTCCCTGGTGCCCAGGTAATTGCCCTTGTAGTCACTGAGAGGAGTTTCAATACACTTCCCAGTTCTCAGCCTTTCCAGTTCAGTTTATTCCTCATTTCATGATCAACTGTGTTTGAAATTGGACACAGAGACACATGAGTGGAAAACCAAAGGAGAGGTCCCAAACGGTGCTGTTACACACTATTAACAGCAGGGCTACCAGCCAGCGAGTTCACCTGGTTATGCCAAACCCAGATTGGACAATCCCTGACAATCTGGTATTATGCTCTGAAGAAACTATTCCAAGTCAATTTTCTAGCAGGGAGCGAAGACAGTGTTTTGGGGGAAAGGAATAACCTACTTGAGCTGCTGAACAAATACAGAGCATCTGCCTAATATGTGCTATGCATAGCCAAGGAAATGCAGGCAAAAAGAAACTTCATGGATGAAGTCCCATTATTGTAAACAGGACATTTGCCACTGACTTCAGTCAGGCCAACATTTCACCCAAAACTTTTAACATGTTTTTATATGTTGTTATGATTCATGACTGAACTAAACCAATGCCCTCAGAGAATATACGAGGATTGTTCTTCTCTACCATGTGGGGAGCAATCTTCATTAGTTGCTCGATATACTGAAGTCCTTGGAAAAAATATGGATGAGAGAAGCTTTATTGCACTAACAATACATACTTTATCTTGTATCTCTCTTTTGTATAATCCATCAGCAGCAGGATTACACAGAGGTTAGCTGAGAAAGTAGCACAGATGGGAAGAAATTGTCTGAAATTGTATCTGAAGAGGGTTGAAGTGATATTGTCTGGATGGGGGCTGTAACCAAAGGGGAAAGCAAAGAGAGTATCTGTCCCTTTGGGTTTGTCTGTCTTAGGTTGTTCCAAGTCTACGATCCAAAGGCCTGGTTGGGTTTCCAGTTTCGTTCTGGCTAGATTTCTTAATGCTCAGGACAGAGTTAGTATCCAGGACAAACTTTTTTGTTTGTTTCTGTTTGCTGCCTGGCCAGGAGAGATTCTGATGAATTCTTCTGGAAACAGACCTTGTCATTTCATCTGAGCCTTTGCCTCCCAATAGCAGGTTTTCTCAACAAGTTCCTTATAAAGATGTTTCTTCCATCTGATCAGAAACTGATACCTGTGGAGATTACGAGCTGGTTTCATCCCCCTGTGAGCACATAGTGCCTATGTTCCATAGTCTGTTTTGGCCACCTTGTGCCCTGGTTTGAACATGTTAGTTTTGGCCTGGGAAGCACCAGCAATATGAGGGAGCTTGTCCTTTCCTGGCCCAGCCATGAGTTAGTGCTGGCCCTCGGCCTAGAAGGCTGTTAACGTGAGAGAGAAAAGAGGTAGCTGGAGAGCCATTTTCTGTTCAAGACCTTTGACTTGGAAACTTGGGGGTTTTTTTTGTTTTGGGTTTTTTTTGTTTTTTTTTTTTTTTGTCAGAATGCCTTGAAACTGATGAATAAATGGTTTGGAACTTAGGGAAGGAGAGAAAGAATGAAGCTAATGTCATGCTATTTTCTGTTGCAAGACTGTTCTTAGCAGGCAGTTGGAAGAATCCTCCATTATGGCAACTGCACTTGGTTTAAATGTTAGGTAGAATGAGAAGTGGCTACTCAGTGAAAATAAAACCCCAGCTAATATTAAGTGCATGTAAATCAGAGAGTGAGAAGATACTATGAACGTCTAGTGGGAGAAAAATGTTGATGATGCTGTTGTTGATGTTGCTGTTCCCAAACCTTTGCTGGCAAATCTGCATTGCCCAGTTCAGGAAGTGGAAGCAGTAAAGCCGTTTGGGTGGTATTGTGTGCAAGTAAATGAGCTTGTTTTTTCACATCAATTTGGATGTCCTTCACATCTGTGGTATGACTAATTCCCAGTCATGATGCTTTACTTGCATGTAATTGAGAGCTATCTATATTTCCAAGTGAATCCTATGGTTATGAGTACATGACTGCTATTTATGCAATTAAAAAGGTGTATTTAAAATTCATAAGAAAATTTAATCACTCATTGCAGAAGACTTGCACCTCTTTAGCAGCCTAACAGTGTGCAATTCTGAATGGTCCAGATTTTTCATCTCCCTGGTACACTATTGAGTCTTGACTTCTAGTTGGTACTTCTGCTATAGCTTGTTAGGTGATTAATCTAGGTAATAACAACATGAAATTGTTGCAGTAAATAAAGCATTTCAGATAAGTTTTTAGTGCTCAAGCAAAGAAGCCTATGGGGATATTTCAGCTTATTTTTATTTCCTTTAAGGATCATCTTGGCTACCAAGCGCTATTAGTTGTCTTTGCACTATGAAATTTTGCTGGAAAGCTTTAATGCAAGTTCTCTTTTATCATACTGTCTTACAATAAATCATCATGGTTTGGCTGATGTTCTGGTTTAAGTCAGCTTTAAAACAGAAGGAAGGAAAGTAGCCTAAAATAGCAATTAGAAGACAGATTTGAGGGTCATGAGTTATTTTCTATTTTTGTCACTAGCTTACGTCTCAGTTCAGAACATCTTGAAGCCACAGGAAATCTTTTACTGATTTCAGTAGATGTTAGATCAGGTACATTCAGTCTGACACTGGACAAGTCAGATGGCTTCTCTACTTGAGAATGAAATGTGCACGTAACCCTCTGACAGAATCGTTGTAAAGCTTCAAATGCCACTTTTTAAAGTAAAAACTGTTAGTTAAGTGTAGATTAATTCATTTTACCATCCCACTGTCTGCCAACAATCTGTTTAGTGCAGTGAAAAACTGACAGGCTGTGTCAACAACTGAAAGCAGCTCTTTCATGATAGAGAAGAAAAAGAGAAAACACAGACCTGAATTCTTTGTCTTACAAAGAATGTCCTTGAGTATGAAAATAAAAATTGTGTCTGTCATTTCAAAAGGCTTCTCGTAAAAGGAATGCACATTAAATTACACTGTTGTTATTTTTTCATTCCATCGCAATACAGGCCCCTCCTGGTCCTTGATGAAGAGTGAGGTGAAATATCACACGACTGAGCTACAGAAAAAAGAGCAGGCAGTTCCAACTGAGTAAGCCAAAATGAGCACTCAGAGAGAGATCACTATGTCATGAGCTCATGCTAGCAATATGTTTTTTTCTGTGGGTGTAAACTGAGATTTGAGCCTCAGAGAGACCCTATATTGAGCCTCTCAGGAGCACTTTCATGTGTTGTTTTCTTTATCATCAGCAAGAAAGTTGTGAACTGCTTCCAGACCTAGAAAAATACCTACAGCCTCCAGCAAGTCCTGCTGCTCTGTGGTCTCCTCCCCTTCCCTCTCCACCACACAGCCATAAACTGAAGATGGATCCAAATTTTACTGAAGGGACAGTGTCGTTTTGCCCTGTGTAGCTATTTGGGTTTGTGTAGCGGTCTGAGAATCTTGCTAGTTTTCACTTGAGATGTGCTGAAGAGATGTAGGGATGTGGTGGGAGGGGCTGGGAAGCCAAAAGGCAAAGTGAGGCTCCATGTGAGGTAGGTATGGTGAAGCACCTGGTGTTCTGCCCCTCTGTGGCAGTAGGGAGCACATGTGTGTTGTCAGAACAGCAACTCTTCCCATAAAGAACAGAGGCCCCAAGGTGGCTGTGGCATGCTTGAGGTTCCCCTCTTAGGGACCAGCACAGAAGCCAGCTGTAGAAATGGCTTTTTCTTATTCCTGTGAAGGGAAGATGATGGTCTGGGTGCAGCCCAAAGTCAGCAGAGCACCCAGTTGCTCTGTATTCTGAATTTTTCAGACAAATAACTACCGTGCTGCACAGGAATGAGGGCATTTGAATTCCCTAGGATATTTTATGCCCTTCCCAGTGCTGGTTTGTTTCTGCTGGATATAAGCAACAGTGGTATTGATGTTTCTATGTATTTTATTATCATTTTATTTAATGTAGTTCCAATTTTATTTTCTAAGTTTCTCTCCCTTTTTCCCTTTCTTTTCCCCTTTGGGAAGGGAGAGTGGCTAATAGCACGCCACTCATTTAGTGGCTATCCCAGCCCTAACTCTTGACAAGACTGTCATATCTTTCTTCTTGATGAGGTCCAAAAAGCATAGCAGTAATTCCTTTCCTTGGAGTTCGAAAAAAAATAGATGCACTTCTCTAATACATGAAATTCTGGCATCTGGCTTTAGACTGAGGCCAGAAGGATCCAAAAAGGTTGAGAGGGGACATTCCCAGCTGTGCAGATCCTGAGACACCTACTCTGAGGAGCAGGCTTAGGAATCTGTTTTCATTTCCCTGATGGCATTGTTCAGCACAGTCTAGCAAAAGGATATATTTTGTGTTGTTTTGAAAGAAGTGGCCATAAAGCCTTTGATGTAGGAATTCAGAAGCAATGTGGTCAAGCCAGGCACGAACACAGTTGAGTACCGTTGAGGCCTTCAGACAGTTCTTACCTAAAATTTGCTGTATGAATTTAGACTTCCCACAATATTTTCTTGATCCTGTAGCCATATTCTAGGGCATTTATGTTTATGGGTTTACAAGTACTGCTTTCCTTTCACAGATGCCTAGCAGTTTTCCTTTCTCCTCTCCATACATTACAAAAAAAATTATCTGGAACCTTAAAGGCTCAGGAAGCTTCTCTTTCCTATCCATTTTGTCTGAGTTCATTCTGAAGTACAAACACCAATTTCTGTATTTACTGCTGAATGACATAAGAAAGCATTACAACCCACAAGCAGTTAAAAGTACACAGAGGCGAATACTGAGGAATAAGACTAGAAGTGCTAAAAAGATATTAAAATAGGTATTTCATTGGCAATTCTATGTTGGGGAACAATCTGTTTTGGGTAACAGTGCAATCCCCACTGTTTGAAACTTTAAAAATACTGCTGTGAAGCTGTGATCTCAAGGGTGTCGTAGTTGACATTCCAACTAGCAGAACAGAAGATGCATAGCTGAAATTGGTAAAAGCCTGCATTATTTTATTCTTGGCACACCAGAACAAAAAGGTCGATGGTCAAGTATACCTAGAACAGGCTGATAAAATCAAGTACAGAAAAACACACCCAAAGGGAAACTGCAAAAAAGGATGAGGACTTTGGATAATTCAGTGAGAGCACCATAAGGTTTCTCCCTGCAGATGCAGACTGGCTGGAGGAAGCTGGCAAAACTGCTCTTCTGTCACCAGCACTTGGCTTGGCTTACTTTCAAACAAACAGGATCCTTTAATTATGACTTGCACTATGAGTGTTTTCACTCATAGTAAAAATGGTTGTCTGTCCAAAACCTGCTAGGTACTCCACTACCACTTACTGAAACGAAATGAGCAGAATTAGCCAGCAGCAGTTTACTGCCAGCTGTCAAAAACCCCAAGCCTGCTACAGGAGGTAATGCAAACATCTGCTCACCCATGGCTTCTGGGGGGTTTCATCTTGTTCAGCCACACCTCCAGTTGTCACCTTCCCAAAGAAACACGTAGTGGTGCATAATACCGAGTGCCCCACAATCAGCAGGTCAGAGCACTATTATACTGGAGCAAGGACCACTGCTTTGTTCCTGTGTAGCTATAGACTTGTCTTAACAGACTCTTCAAGAAAATAGGCAAACCTTTTAATTGCAGTTGTGGTAGTATCAGTTGGACTACAGCAGCCAAGACTCGGGGCATCCAAAGTCCTTATGAAATTATCATCAGGAAAAGGAGTGCAAAGGCTCGAAAACTTGTGGTGAATTACCTTATTCTGGTGTTTGTGTACATGTTTGAGAGAGAAGATAGCCAGGGGCCTTAATTCACATGTGGATTATAGTATATTTTACTTTTAGAAGCAAACCTCTCTTCTGATTTACAGCTATTTTAAATAATTACTTACCTCAGAACAGCAAAGGAATCAGCTGGCATAGTGGCTTAGCATATTAAGATACAGCTTTATGTGTTGACCCTCTCCCCTCCTAGTGGCACAAGCTTGAGCCCTCGGCAGGGGCTGCAGCTGATGAAGTGATAGCAGCAGGTTTCCAGATCTCAAGCATGCTGTGTGGGCTGCTTTTCTGTGATGAGGGCAGCTGCCCTGGGAAAGCAGATTTTCATAGATGTGAAAACCAGAAGGAACAGTCTAATCATTTACCTTGACTTAATTTTACTTGGTAATTCCTGCCTGAAGCCCTGTTATTTGTGGCTGAAATAGAACATGTCTGTTAGCCATCTGATCTTGATTTAAAGACTGTAAGTGACAGAAAATGCATCCTATATAGTGGCATGCCCTTGCAATCATTCTCGCTGTTTGCATCTTGTTTGCAGTTTGAACTCCGTTAACAGATTGTTAACTTCTAACTACTTAATTTTGGTCTGCTGGCACGAGTGGTGCTCTGTGTAGCTCTAGCCAATGTTAACATTGGCTATCTGACATCCCTGAAGGGAAATCTGGGCAGAACATCCTTGACTTGATGACTTCTATGTCTTCAGATACGGTTGCAAAGGCTTGTTTCATTTCTCTGAGCCAACTCTTGCTTTTTGAATCTTTGAAGTTTAGAGAGAGAAGTATTTTGGAAATGTAGGAAATGCTAGCATATCATATCCTGTAGATGCAGAATAACTTCCCTAATGCTGCACTCCAGTCCCTGAGTTAAGATGCTGCATCCAGATGAAGATTACCTGTGCATTTAGAGCTCCTGCAACGTTTGGTCATTGCATACTTCCAGTATTATCTGCAGTTCAGACAAATGCATCAGATTACAGGATTTAGTCCTGCTTTGTTTGTTATGTGCCTTTTTCTCTTTTGCTCTTCTACACAGACACAATTTGATCTGATTGCAGATTGTGAGCAATTATTGTGTGAAAAAAGTTTATAATTGTGATAATCTCATTGATTTTTTTTATTTTTTTTTTGGTGAAAATTTAACACAGTAGTCAAGGGTAGTATTGTATCAAGGGAGTACTAAATACTTTATCAAGCTCTCTGGAGCTCACCTCCAAGTTTTAGAAGGACCACTAAATTCTGGATTTAGCAGAGGCAAGCAGATGGCAAAAGACAGCTTTATGTAAAATGCAACTCATGTAGTAAGAAGTTCTGGTGTGCTCAATCCTGGCCCAAAAGGGTGGAACTTTTGCCATCTCAAAAGGATTTCTTCAAATCTGCATCAGCTTTTTGGAGTAACAGGCAGCAAAAGAAAGACACTTTCCTTCTGTTTTAAAGATAAATTGATAATATGTTGGATTGCATGTGAGGATGTGAACAACAACAAAAATTAGGGTATTTTATTTTTTGATAAATCCAATTGCTAGAGTAATCAAACCTATTGCTAAGTTTATAAACTAAATGGAGATATATACATTAAAAAATGGTTAGGATGTTAATATCTGAATGAAGACCTATCCAGCAGGATCTAATTTAATTGCTAATATTTATTTTAATATTTTATTCAATTTCATATTTTCTAGAAACTTTGTTCATTTTAAAAGATGAGTTCTGTGTTAGGCATAACAAGAAATGTCTTCATCATGCAGGGGACAGTGGAATTAATATAATATGAATAGAAGAACATGTTAAAATTTTCCAGGCAGATCCAAATATATTTGAGCAATCATCTTGACACGTGATGTGACACTTGGGTTTCCAGCTGGGAAGATGTGGAGTAGAAACAGAACAGGATTGACAGCAGAGAGACTAATGAAGATCTGTACGACAGAAACACAGCGTCAGCACAGATGATTAGGCCTAGATGATGGCATATGAGATAAGTGAACTAGAAATAAAGCTAATATGAAAATATTGATCTGGGTAATCCTACTTAGATGGCTCTGACTGACAAATTCAGAAATAATTTGCCACAGAAGGCTGCAGCAACATCCACTCCACAGATGGGAGTGAAAGCATCACAGTACACATATAATGAAAGGAAAAAACCCAACTCACTAGTGCTATTTGTACTACAGCCTCTTAGCTCTCAAACCACCACAAAAGCCTTTCCTACCTTTGAAGACAGACTCAGGCGCACTATTTCCAATCAGATTCTGTCAACAAACACAATTCTTTGTCACTGAAAGCAAAGCACGTGTTCCACAGCAAAGTGAGTTCTGCAAATTAATTCACAATCAAGAGCAAAGGGGTGGTTACCAGTAGAACAAAAATCACTCTTAAACACATTTCACTTCATTTATAAGGAAACCAGTCCTATACATAGCTTTCTATTGCTGTAACTGTGACCAGTCTTCATTTGGTCACCAGCAAATCTTGTGTGCAGCTGACATTCCTTCAAAGAGGCATTGCTGAAATCAATATACGTATACCCGGGGAATTGTAAATAATGAAACACCTGATGCTCTGCAAAGTTAGTGCTTTCTCCATACATCATGTATTCTAGGCTGAATATTTGTAGTAATCCCAGCCCATAAGGCTGTAGACAGACATCCTTTCTTAGATCCAGCTGCAACAGATGAAGATATTAGTGCTTCTTCACACCACCATTTTGCCAGAAAGCTGATTTATATGGGATCTCTGTAATCCAGCACAGGGAAAAAAAAATCAATGGGATTAATGGAAACCATTGTTTCATCATTGCTTAAACTAATCTCTTTATTTAAAGTAAACCCATAGAGGATCATGGAATACCACCTGGTAGGCAGAAATAGAAGTGTATTGCGCGCTGACTGAAAGGCAGTAACAAGCAGCTGAGACCATACTGCCTTCAAAGAGCACAGGAAATAACTTCATGGAAAGATTTTTTTTAAATTTATTTGCTTCAGCTTGGTCTGGAGCAGTTCAGCCACTCTCTGCCCTCAGCTGGCTGCTACCACCCATCTGAGGAGTGCTGGAATGGATCCTGCAGCACTCCCATCCTGTGTCAGCCTCAATTCAGCTGGTTTGGCTTAAGCTGCTGCTGCTGAAGATGGCTTGCAGTAAGCCACTGAGCTGCAGAAAAGGAAGCAGTCATGCTGCTTTACTATGCCAGCTGCTGCGTGGGCAAAGCAATGTTTGTAGGTAGAATTAACTCTAATAACGATGGACCTTCATGGTTGTAACAATGCTATCTCCATTTCAATGACCTTTTGTGCTCCAGTATTGTACCATGGCTCTAGTTTGCTACAGTTTAATTCTCCTTGGAGGAAAAAGAATTTCCAATTAATCTGAGGATTAATCTACAGCAAACACTGATTTACAAATATGGGCTGGTTAATTCTGAGCAGCTGATACAGTTATCACCTTCCACTTTCCTTCCTTGCTCCTTTCCTGGAGGTTGGGCCTCTGCCACAAGGACAGGTGAATTGGCATATGAAGCTGCTCAGGGAGCACCAGAATTCTCTGCCTTGCATAGTGGAGAGCAGGGATGTCCAGTTGCCTGAGCAGGATGTGTAGGTTGCCTGAAGAAGCAAGGCTGGAAACTTCAGTGGTTTGAAAGTGGATTCACTTACTCTTCACCTACCTAGGAAGTCAAAGGTGGTCTCCTCCAGGAAAGACATAGAAGGACAGCTGGAGAACTGCAGTTAGCACTATCTGACCAAGCATGCTGACTCACAAACAGATTATCCTTTCTAAACTGGAAACTACAAGCATTTAGCATGCTCTAATCAACATCCCTTGCCTTCAAACTTTTTGCCTGCCTACTTTTTAAATGAGAAGACTTGGTAGATCTGAGGAGCAGGCAAGTGTCTTCACTATGAGAGTGACTTGTTGAGGATGTAGGAGATAGCTAATGCACTAAAACTTTGCACCCTTGCTTCCTTAGGGATGATGACATAGTGGCAGCTTCCCTACATTATGTGATGCCACTTCTGGTTTTTTTGTGCAGGTCTGAATGTCACTGAGACCACAGGGAACAGCAGGGGCAGATAAATACACCCAGAAGATAGCAAACATCTCAAGATTTACAAACTTCTGTTTGTGGAAGGACTGAGGTCATGAACATAGCAAAAGCAAGAGAGAAAAAAAAAGCTTGAGAAGGGAATGGAGGAAAGAAGGAAAGGCTCAGAGAAGGCAGAAAACCAAAGAAGGTGGAGAAACACAAGGTAAGGCTCACAGTAAACAGGACATCTGTGGTGTCACAAAGATGTGGTATGTCTGGAAACACGCTGTAGTTGGGCAGTGCTTTTATACCACTTTGTTATAAAATTGTTCAAGTGTCCTGGCCTCACAAAACATATGAATGCCACCATAATAACAAAAAACTATGTCCACTGTAGGTTTTTCCCCACTGTCTTAATGGATGCTGTATCCTAAACACAGAGCTTTGCTCTCTAGGCACTGCCTGACCTTGGCAACACAAGGTTCTGTTTAGTTTTTCAATGCATGTGCCTGATTGAACATGATTCACGTTTTCTTAGTGACTGCATGGGCTGCATGGGACATGGCTGTTTTTCCAAACTTGCTGTGATTCAATGGAATTCAGGCATTTTCATACTGAACATCTGTGACTTGGGGAGGATCCATGTGTTTTCTCAATGAATATGAATGAAACTGGCAAGGGCCTCAGTGTTTCCTTCTTGCTTCTATGCTTGTAATTATCACTGTATATAAATATACAGACTGTCTCAGAATGTGCCTAAGAACATCTAATAAAATCTAACTTTTGCTCAGCTCCGTCTCTCTATAAGGAGGCAAATCAGATATAGTGGATGCAATCTTGTGTGTTTCCCCTCCTTTGTATGCAGATGCACACATGCACTAAGACTTCTAGACTTACTTCAGAACCTAATTCTCCTTACCTGGATATGTGGAATGGTTAGGTCATAACAGTGTTGGAAAACTCACTTCTCTTCCCCTTCCTCTCCTCTGCACGGAAACATCAAGGGCTGTTACAGTGGCTCTGTGCCCTCCTTGGAGAATGGGTGCTCTGGAAGTGGTACTTTGGTAGTTCTCTGACAGGGGAAAGCAGCAAATAGCAAAATGTCTGCCCTCCCAAGTGCCCCTTCATAAGAGAGGATTAAGCTACTGTTACATTATTGACTTTGTCCTGATTTTACTTGTCCATTCTGTACTTTTCTCTGACCAACTGCTAGGCTCTTGCCAGAAAGGTGAAATTAAGTTTGGTAAAGGACCAGTGTGAGTAGCAAGAAACTGGCAACTCTAAGAATTGCACGTAGCTTTCATGGAAAGATGGTACTCAGTGTTTACATAATGCTGTGCATTCTCAGTATCACTGAGGAAACACTAATTCAGCCTTAGACCATTTCCGGTTAGGTATAGGAATCAGAAGTGATGAAAAAAGAAGGCAATTCTGGTCTTGGTGAAGCTGATGGAAGTTTCTACTTCAAGCTCATTTCTGGTAAGTGCTTCCCTGCTATGCTGAGCAATGCTACAACAGCGAGCAAGACTTCCCGTGATGAACGACGACCAGAATATTAAGGCGAGAAAACCCCTGGCTAAATTAAGCAAACCCATTTATCCTCGCAGATCCCTGTCTCATTTAAACTCTCCTCCGCCACCAATGCCTTACCGGTTTCTCCCCATCAGCAGCCAAGCCAGCCGATTCTCCCATAAATCAATTTCGACTCAAGAGCTCTCCGACCCCAGGGCGGCCCCAGTGCAGCGTCGCACCATACAAACCATACGCGACTGTCTGCGGGTGGGTGGACGCCAACTCCCGGGCGCGGGGTGGGCGGGCGATGGCCCGGCAGCTCGACGGGGGACAGCGCGCCCGGCGGGGCGGGGGCTATGCGGGGCGGCAGCTGAGGGGAGCCGCCTTCCCCGCCCCCTCGCTCAGGCTTGTCCTTCCCAGCACCGGCGGGGCCGCGTACGGGATTTCCTCCGGCGGCCGCAGGGTGAAGGCACCTGCCCGGCGGCGGTGGGGACCGGCGCGAGGCCGGCTGCCCTCGATGCTTGCGTAGCGGCGGAGTATGGCGCAGCGGCTACAGGGCAGCAGGTGCCGGGGCGGGCGAGGTGGCGGTCCCCCGACGGGGAGGGCGCTGGCGCTGCTGCTGCCGCTGTGGCTATGCATGGTGGCTGGAAGCTCGGCGCCGGTGTATAACCTTAGTTTGTCAGTGGACGAGGAGCTTCCCCCCGAGACGCTGGTAGGGGACATTCGCGCGGGGCTGCCAGCCGGCGCGGGGCCGCCGGGGGGCTTTCTGCTGTCGGAAGGGAGCGGCGAATCGGCGGTGCTGGCGGACTTCCACGTCCAGCCGGAGACGGGCATCATCCGCACAGCGCGGCGGCTGGACCGGGAGCGGCGAGCCCGTTACAGTTTCGCAGCGGCTACGCTGCGCGGTGAGGTGGTGCAGGTGGAGATCGCGGTCACCGACGTGAACGACCACCCGCCGCGCTTCCCTTGGGATTTCCTGCAGCTCAACGTTTCCGAGCTCAGTCCGTCCGGCACCGCCTTCCGCCTCCCGGCCGCCCGGGACCCAGACGCTGGCCGCTTCGGCACACAGGGCTACGCGCTGCTGGAGGAAGGCGGCGTGCCGGGTGAGCCACCGCTCTTCCAGTTGCGCTACGGGCACCCGGAGCCGCTGGAGCTGGTGCTGTTGCGGCGCCTGGACCGCGAGCGGGCGGAGGCGCACCGGATGGTAGTGGAGGCGTGGGACGGCGGCAGTCCCCGGCGCCGCGGGCGCCTGCAGGTGTTAGTGCGGGTGCTGGACGAGAACGACAACGCGCCCACTTTTAGTCGCGGCGAGTACCGGGCTTGGCTGCGGGAGGACGCGCCGCCGGGCACCGTCGTCTGCCGCCTGCGGGCTACTGACCCCGACCTGGGCGCCAACGGTGAGGTACGCTACGCCATCAACCGCCGTCAGAGCGACGCCGACGGCTACTTCGCAGTGGAGGAACGCAGCGGCGTGCTGCGCCTCCGCCGACCGCTGGACCGCGAGGCGCGAGCCTTGCACCGTCTGGTCGTGGAGGCGCGGGACGGCGGCGACGAGCCCGAGGTCTCCAGCGCCCTGGTCTCCGTGGCCGTGTTGGACGTGAATGACAACCGTCCCACTATCCGCCTGCTCTACCTCACCGAGAGCGGCGACCCACGGGTCTCCGAAGGGGCGCGGCCCGGTGACTACGTAGCCCGCATCTCCGTCTCGGACGCCGACGAGGGCAGCCGGGAGGAGAGCGGAGGCATCGGACTAACCCTGCTGGGCGGCGACGGCGCCTTCGCGCTGCGGCTGGCCGGCGCCGGCATCTTCTTCCTCTGCGTGGCGGGGCCGCTGGACCGCGAGAACCATGATCTTTATGAGCTGCGGCTGGTGGCTACGGACGGCGGCGTGCCGCCGCTCTCCTCCGAGGAGTCGCTGCTGTTGCGCGTCGCCGATCTCAACGACGAGGCGCCCGTCTTCCCGCAGTCCCATTACCGCGCCTCTGTCTCCGAGGCTGCGTCCCCCGGCACCGCCGTGCTCCGCCTCAGCGCCTTCGATGCCGACGAGCCGGGCTCGCCCAACGCCGAGGTGCGGTACGCGCTGGAGGGCGAGCCGGCCGCCCTGGCCTTGTTGCGCATCGACGCGCGGAGTGGCGCCGTCAGCACCGGAGCCCGCCTGGACCGGGAGCGGCAGGCGGCGCTGGAGCTGCGCGTCGTGGCGCGGGACGGCGGCCGCCCGCCGCTTTCCGCCACCTGCCGCCTCAGCGTCCTCGTGGAGGACGCCAACGACAACGAGCCACGGTTCGAGCGGCAGCTTTACCGCGGCCGCCTGCCCGAGCACGCCGCGCCCGGCCGCTGTCTCCTCCAGGTGAGCCGCCGCCTCGCCGCGGGAGGGGGCTCGGCCGCCGGTGCGGCGTGAAGCAGTCGTACTGCTGCGGGGAGCGGTTTCAGTCGCGCTCCAGTAACCAGCATATTCATAATACTGTAATCTTCACCAGTGCCCTTAGAAATACATTCCTTATCCCGTGACACTAGCAGCACGGATACTGAGCACAGACGCTCGTCTTCAGAGAGGATCCGGTGTCGACTCTCGTTAAATCCAAGGGAGAGCTGAGCTTCAGCAATACTTTGGAGGGCTTGAGGTCATCCTAACTCAGAGTAAAATTAGTTAAGACCCATCTCTGAGAATGAGTAGTGAGTGTGACCTGCACAAAAGCAGAGAAGGTCAGACGATGTAACGGAATTAAAAAGCACTCCTAGGAGTTGGTAATATTCCCAGAGCGCTCTGCCAAGGAAGAGGCAGTTCATTCAGCCTCCACATAAATGACTAATGTCAGTAGTCAAGTGAGGTTGGGTAGAGGCTTTGCAGGGCCAGTTGTTGTCGAGTAGTCCTTTTACCTTTATCTTGGAAGAACATCTCAGAATTTATACCTTTTGAATATTCACTGCAATTGATCCTAGGAGCAGGTACGAATATTTCAGCCTTTGTGCAGAAATTTACATGAATTTCAGGAAAACGTGCTCAAAGGGGGAGCTGTAGTGTATTTTTGCTGTAGTTTTGAAGAAAAATCGTTCTGCCTTTTTCTCCAGGTAGCTTATCTTCCTTTTTTTTTTTTAAATAAGGAATTACTGATTATATTCTAACAGTCATACAATTTTTATTTCAGCAAAAGTATGTATTTTTTAAATTGCACCAAAATTCATAAAGTACACTATTCACACAGCACTAATGAGAAATCAACCAATATACACTTCAGGAAGGTTGAACTCAGTGAGCTTTTTATTGTATATCTCAAACTGAAAAGAAAATCCCATCACTGCTCTTTCTTTTCCCACCATCCATGGCGGAAAAAAAAGACATACTGCAGTATATCCTCCTATGAGGAGTGAGAGACCTCATGGCAGCCCTAGACACTGCAGGTGCACATGGGAGAGGGAGCAGGATCAGGATGGGGTGTGGGTATCCATAGTGTTGAAAGGCAGTGGAGCAGAAGTCTCTGCCACCACCAGACACTATGGCTAGAGATGATGAATAGTGTGTTCTGCTTTTGATTTAATCAGGTGGAAGCACCTGTTCTAGTGGGAGGTGTCCCTGCCTATGGCAGGGGGTTGGAACTAGATGATCTTTGAGGTCCCTTCCAACCTTACCATTCTATGATTCTATGATTCCTGAGGTTTTTAAAAGAAAATAACTTCTGGGGCTTTTCTGTTTGTTTGTTAGGTTTTGTTTTGTTTTGTTTTGTTTTTTTGTTTTGTTTTGTTTTTGTGCAGATTTTCTAGCAGGTCAAAGGTGTCAGCACTCTGCTGGTAGTCATCTGTGGTCTATGTAATTTTGAAAGTGTCACCACACTGTCATAATCATCTTTAAAGAGTGGGAAGAAATCTTTATGTCTTGGTGGCTGAATGATTAAACCTGGGATACTAAACAAAATGAGGCTTGTGTTGGAGGAATAGCAGATAAGCATCCCATGGACTGCCAGCTGGTGTCTCTGCTTGCAGGTTAATCCTAGACCATCATAGCGATGTCCAGATTTCATACTAGACTGTATAGTAGGCTTAAGCTTTAAACATACTCACCTTTTAATCTTTAAGCATACCTGCTTTTAAAAATAATCCTATTTTCCTTCTACTCAACCATTATGAGCAGGAAAAGCTATCATGAAGCAGGCAGCTTCATTTGTGTTGCTCCAGGAGGGGCAGCTAGTGGTAAGAATGAGAAAAAATACTTTTTAGGTTAGCCAGGCTGTTTTTCGGGGTCTATGGGACGAGTCCTTTATTTAACTGGGCTCTTGAATTTAAAAACTAGCAGGAAAAGGAGGTAACCATGTTACTACAGTGTCTAGAGAACTGGAAATGAATAAGACACCTAAGGACGTGACTCTTGTCAATTTCTCCTACTCCACAACCAGTGGGGCACCAGAAGAGGCCTAGGGTTGTTTAGGACACATTGGAGATAACCATTCCTGCTCTGTTTTATATTTGAATCACAATCATAGTAGCTGGAAGTCTTCTGAACTTTCCCTGTCTTTCCCCTCCTGCAAGCGGAGGTGGCTTTTGCAGTAGTGCATCACTGAAGTCTCCATTAGTAACCTTTGTTTGGGAACCAACTAATGATGAACCATCACTTTATAGATCCTGTGTCTAGGGCTTTCAGCGCTAGTTCTTTGCTGTAACTCTGCAGAGCCACTAAATATTGGACAGTTTATGCCCTTGTGTTCTTTACTATGATAGTAACAGGAGATTTCTTTCCTTCTGGAAAATCTGTTACTCCCGCTGTTACTACTTAGGTTATCACTTCCTTTTCTTCACATATCTAGCCCATAATATGGGGTAGCTTTAAGAGGTGGATCAACTTGCATCTCAGTCTGTCTTTTACTGGTGTCTCCTACTCTGCAGGAGTTCACTGGTTAGAAGAACCAACTGTGCAATTGGAAGACATAGTTTGCAGTCACTTCTGAAAATACTGCTTTATTCCAGGGCCTGTGTGGGCTTTTCTGTGTTGACAAAAGGCTCTCCCTCCAGTGCTGATTGATCAGTTAGGAAGAGTCTGTGTCCTGAAAAACAAGTGGAATTTGTTTGCATCAGCTAATACAAGAAAGAAAATTTGTCAATGTAATGATTGTATCATCGGGGGGAACAACATGGGTGGAGATCAGAAATCTGAGCAGACAAGTGTGAGAAAATCTAAATGAAAAAAGTGAAAATGGGAAAGTAATGGGATGTTGGACATTGGAAAGTTGAGCAAAGGTATGCTGCAAAATAAGTAAGTAGGTTTTTTGAGATGATAACAGTATTTACCACATTATTGTCCATTTTTGGATACTGAACTTTCGGCTTATTACCAGTTGTTATTGACACAGCTTTGTTAAAATCAAACTGTGCTGGTGGGATGATTAAAAATAAGCAAACAAAAAAAAGAATAATATAGGCACAGGGAGGAAAAGGTGAACACAATTGTAGACCAAAGCAATTTGCAGTAATAAAAGTGGAAACAGAAGCAGCACTCTTTGTGATGTAACATTTCAGTGACACTTTGGATTCTGCAGATGTATCAATATCCCTGTTTTTTCTTGTAGAGGCACTGTATATTACTATTTTTGTGTAGTCATTTGCCTTATAGATGACATTTCTTAGTCAGTGTGATGAACTTTAAGCATAACGTAAATCTGTTTCCTGGAGATCTTTAGCATGACCTAGAAATGGGATAAGAACACAGGATAAGATGGAGGAATGAGTGAGAGAGCATGTTGGGCTTTCTGCTATTTTTCTTACTATACCTTTCATCCCATCCTCAAGAACTGACCTGATCACAAGTGTCTGTGGACTATTGAGTGATGGTGATGATTGTGTCCTATTTCTGCTTTCCTTGGTGCCAGCTTGGAAATTTTAGGTGGATTTGGCATCTGGTGATGTATACCTCTGTAATGATTTTACCTCTGTGTCCTAAGAATGAGGAGCATGACAAAGTATCTTTCTTCTAAGCCATTCTGTTAATCCTATGAATAAATTAAGGAATTTGCCATAGACCTGCCTTGCTAACATAGATTTAATTCTCATGGCATACTTTATTTTCAAGCTTTTTTAGGTGATTACAGTGCTTCTCAATACTCATTGTTTTCTTTAGCACAGTGCCTCCAGAGTAAATTACCGCATTGCCAGGTTTGTCAGGATTTTCAGTCTATGAGCCAAAGTGACAATACATTATATTTCTCTTTATCTCCCTCACAGAGCAGGCTAAAACTTGATCTAAAGGGAAATAATTCAGTATATCAGGCTGGCACTACTTTTTCTTACATTACACGTTTTACCTTGATGGGATGCAAACACCCCATTCTGTTTTGTATCCTCCAGGGACTCCTGTATAAAAGAATATTTCTTCCTTATTGGGCTGTGCAGAGCTTCCAGCTGGACAGAGATTTGGTGATCATGGCAGCTTTCAGCCGAACTCACAGCTTTAACTTAACAAAGGTGTTCATTTTGTGTTATGCAGTATACACTATAGTACATTCTGTATGTTTGGGGCTTGTGGGTTAAACTTCCTTCCACTGCCAGGGTATGCTGTAGCTTGTAAGGTACAGCTCTGTGACAGAAATGTCACTCACTCTGTACTGCACATGTGTTCTTAAGAAAAATGTAATGAGTTATGTACCTGCAATTGCATCTAAAAGATAATTTATTTGTCATAAATGAATGACATATCACTAGGTTTTTACTAAATCTCTTTTCTTTTACAGGGTTATTAGAAGACACATTTGTTTGCTTTAGAACTGTCCCTGACAGAGCAGAGGAAGAGAAAAAACATATGTTATCTGTCAGATGGTAAAGACCCGTATGCATTCCGCTGTTATGACAACTTGCACTTTTCTGGCCTGTTTCTGAGGAGGCTGCTTTAACTCACTGGCTAGTGCTCCTTAGTTCCTTTTACTCGAAAACCACATACTTTCTGATGCTGAGATTGTAGGGGGTTTGTAAATAAAATGACAGCGAGGAAAGAATTTGTTTAAAGCTCTTAAAGCTAGTCTGGGTGTACCAGAAATTATGGAATAATAAACCTATGAGGTTTTAGGGAGTAAAATTTACAGCATATGTAAGAAGGATGGATGAGTTCTGAGAGTTTTTAAAAAGCGCTTAGTATATTTGAGAGAAGTCGTTCTTTCTTGAAGTACACATTTCCAAGAGGTACTTGCAGAATGAAAGAGGTCTTAAAAAAAAAATATTAATCTTCCAATTTTTCTCTGCCTTCTGCAAAAGAAAAAAAGAAAACTAAGAGCACAAAAAGAGATGGAGGATACATCCTTGCTGTGAAGGATGGAGACTTGGAGACTGTAATCAGTTGTTGAGCTACTGAGCAAATAGCATCTGCTGAAGACTTATTTCCTTTTCTTTCCCTGAGTGTTGAAGCAAAGAGCTAAATAGAGAGTCCATTCTCTGATGGCTTTGGTTCTGGATCATTTAGTCTACACTGGAATTACTGAAACCAGAAATGAGGCCAGGAAACTAGGTTCACATAAGTTATAAGCTATAAACCCAACTCATCCTAGTTAGAGGTAAGACAAAAAAGATAGAAGAGATCAGGCTAAGCATTCCTTTGTTGGCTTCTTGAGCTTTCCAGATCTAATTTTCACTACATCAGATTTAAAGAAGCCAGCAGCAGATAGATTTTTGCTCGTTGACTTAAAATGCTGCTGTGCCTTAAAATTGATACAACTGACAAGATGACCAAACCTCAGACTGAACTACAGTTGTAGGAAAGAAATTTATCATCTAATCTTTAACGCAAAACTATTTATTTGTTCATCCAATTAATGGGATTGTTTTACTGAATCTGAAAGCAATTACCATATCATCATGTATCTGTTAGGCATGTGATTTTTTAGTAATTATTTCTTTCCAAATTCACAACTAACATTCCTTTGCACTTCAGAAGCCATTCATTAGACTCTCAGTAGATAATAGCTTTGTGTCTATAAAACCATTTTTCAAAACTATGCACAACTTTTTCTAATCTCTTGATTACTTTAGAAGTATAGGTATTCTGGACTCTCAGAGATTGATAGATGTCTCTTTGAATCCAAGCAGTAGTCAGATTGCAGTACTGAGCTGATTTCATGAAGGAAGAAAATAAAAAACCTCAGGAAACTGTATATTATTGTGATAATTTTCAAAGTAACTCTAAATAAATAGGATTTCTACGTATTCTTTTACATAGGAATTCTACTTACGGTGCCCTTCTGTTGTTTGGTTTTTATTTAACAATAGGAAAACCATTCCATTTATTAATGTTTCTGTTTATAGGAATGAGAGTCTGTTCCTTGATGCTGTCCACTTGAAAGTGCCAGCATCCAACATGAAATGGGTGCTTTGTAGATGTAAGAAGCTGATTCTAAAAATGCAAGGATGTGCAAAGTGGGAGGTGGAAAGCTTTTACTTCTGCTGTTCTTAGTTTGTAGTTACTCTGCAATATAGCAAGTGTTAAATTTTTAGTGTCCAACACCTGCAAAAATCAGATCTCTGGAGGTAAGTAATTTTCCCCACCACTGCGCTGTAATGCATCTACAGCTGTTTACTATCTAAACCTACCACTTAGAGAACATATGAAGTACTGAAACATCAAAAATATTGTCATGGAAACATTTGGCTTTTATTTGAGAGTTAAAAATTATATGGAAGTTCAAGAACAGAAACATTTTTTAAATTATTGCAGAAAAATGACCTGTTTTTCCAATTCTCAGGGAAGGCTAATTGATGTCAGCAAACTGGGTCTGAGAAGAGGGAAAGTTGAAAGCTTGTGCATGGCTAAGACTGACATTGCACACCTTGGTCTATAGCCATGAGGAGAGAAGAGATATATGATAAAGGTATTGTTAAATAAATTCGATGTATCTCTAGCTTTGAGGTAGTTGAAGAGGAGTAATGATTCTAAACAGTCTTAATCATGTACTTTATATTACAGAAGTCTCTGTATTAAAATATTAGCTAAAAGACCACTCATAACCCCAGTGGCAAATGCAGAGTCCTTGAATGCTTCTGGGTACAAAGTTTGTAGAGTTTAATGCATCAGAGTGAATAAACATTGAGTTGTGTATCCTGCAAGTGTTCATTCATAGCCGCCGACCTTCTGAAGTAAGGATTGTGAACTAGTTTTTTAGATGGAAGGCATTCTAATGCAGAAATGTAGTGGGGTTGCTGGTTCTGAAGTAAGGATTGTGAGCTAGTTTTTAAGATGGAAGGCATTCTAATGCAGAAATGTAGTGGGGTTGCTGATGTTCACCTTTATACAAAGAGCTGACTTCAGCAGTTGCATTGTAATATACCTGAGCAAATTATTAATAAGCTCTAAATGGCTGGGTATAGCCTATCTGATAATTTATGAGATATTAATGTCAGTTTATCATCTGTATAGGTTTTCATAAAGTGCTAGATCAGCAGAAGGGTTAGTGCTTCCTGGAAGGTTTCAAAGCATTGGGAAACAGATGAGTTAGGGATCTCTTCAGTTTCAGCTTACTATGCAATCAGGTTGACATACTGCAGAATGGACCTTTTTATTTACTTTGCTACTCAATTCATTCTTGCAAACAAACATCTAATTGTGTGCTGAATAAACACGAATGATTTACAGAAACTGATTTTTAAAATGGATGAATTAGATTTAGAACCTATCTGGAAGTTTTACGGGCTTCAGAGTAGATTGCTTGGAGAAGCTTGTTCTACAGTGCATTAGTGATAATGTGTCAGAGCAATTCTTACTCCACGTTCAGTGTAAAATGATAAGTAATAGGAACACAGCTGTAGGGAGGAGTGGGGGTCTCTGTCCAACTGATTATCCATATTCTGCTGCAGGTGTCAACTGTACAGAGGCACAGATATCAGCTAACGAAATACTTGCAGATCAGCTAACTATTCTGTGAGAAAAAGCCTCTTTTAAGCTGGAGCTAGAGAAAATGAGTGGTCCAGACTGCTCCTATTTCACACATCTGTTATATCATTGCTTCATCTTATTTCCAGTATTCATTAGCTGGGAAAAAAAAAACAAAACAACCCAGATTAGCATTTGGCCAGCAGCTGCCCTTGAACACTGAATGTTGAGTTACGCCACTGGTGAAAATACGAAATTAAGCCTTGTCTACAAAGATAATATGGTAGAAAAAAGTTCACGTTTTATAGAATTTGATAGAATGTGGTGTCCTTGCTCACAGTCTGTGAAGAAAGTTTACTGATCCGTGTTAAAAGGCATTTTGGGAGTAATAGATTTTTGAAATAGTACTTTAAAGTCACAGTTCATTCAGTCAGTTCTAAGAGCTTTGAGACTCTTCTGCAAAAGAAACTGTAAAATCTCATGACTTTTTAATTTCATTGGCACTTAGGTGAAATAATTTTTCTGGTGAATGTTAACTTGCAAGGGATTTACATCATGCCTGGAGAACATGTCCAGTGGTAGCGTATTTAGCATTACAACAGATGTGCAAATACTTCGCACCTTTTCATACTGAACTGCTCCCCTATATATATATATTTGTAGATATTATAATATTTATTTATGTGTAAAAATATGCAGCACATTAAACAGTTGTATCCTAACACATACATGGCCAAATACAGTAACTGTCAGCATTTACAGTAGCTGCTGCTGCACGCTAATTCAGATGGGATAGTTGTAAGGGCCTGAGTGCTGGTCTGGTTATACTTGAATGTAAAATGCCTGCCAGTTCCTCTTGGTAATTACTTGATTAGGATTTTCAGAGTAGAGGCAGGAGCTATGTACCAAAGCAGACAGACTACTGATGAAATTGGGCTGCATGTGAGGTCAGTTTGTATTCCTTATTCAGTCCCATTTAAATCAAGTAAAGAAATTTTTGACTCGAGTTTCTGTTTGTGGTAGCAGTTAATTTTTGAAGGACAGCGTTTACATTGCAGCAATTTTTATTCCTACGTCCTTACTTCCACAAGCTACCCATTGGTATGTGGGTTACTCTAGATGGATCAGTCTTTGAAATAGTACTTTGTTTAGAAGAGGAGTTTTGTTCTGCAACTGAAAGCACAGCATTAGAGACGCAGCTCTAGGTTCTGTCTTTTCCTTTCCTTTGCACTAAACGAAAACAAGCATTACATTTCTGCCAGATTTTAATAGCTCTGTTTCCTGCTGGATATGACTTCAAATAAAAATCATGCCTATTTACTTGTGCTCACAAGCTGTACTGCTTTAAGCATAAAACTGTTGCAGTACCAACAATATTTGCTATAATAAAAGCAAATGTACAGCCTTGACAGATGTCTCAGTCTCCGGTACTGACCTTGTGTAAATTGTTTTTGTCTCCCCTACCCCCTCCCTGTCCCTGGCTACTTCCCTCGTGCAGAGAATTAGGTTGTCATGCCTATGTCTGCTCCACTTCCACTGGCTTATGCCTACATCTGGTACTGGAAAAGGGGTAACAGGAAGGGCAGTTTTTTAACTAATGTCTGACTAAACATATGCAAGGCAAACAACTTGTATATGCTCTGGGTTTTTTTTACATTTATAAACAAACACATATGCTTTCATGCAATGTCCAAGGAACTGGATATATCTTATCAGCCAGAGAAACTGCTGGAGACAACTGTATTTAGCCTCTGGTACATTAGCTTATATGTGACCTCTTGTTTTCAAAGGTGTAAAATCCCACTAAATACAATTTTATGCTACATATTCATTTTTTCTGGCTGCGTTTTCTAGTTGCCTTGAATTCTGAGCTCATGTCCAGACATGCTAGAGTAACGATTTACCAAATCCTTTTCTCCCAAGCATCCGTCTGCAGTGTGGCTGCGTTGACAACAGACCTGTCATTTCTGCAAAACTGTGTGTCCTCATAGACCGGTATCAGCCATAGAAACACTGATATCTTTTATCTTCCATACACAAATGAGGTTACATATGAAACATTCTCCACAGATACATAGGTACCTAATTCTGTTCACTTAGAGATACAATATTAATCTTCTAACATATATCCAGTTCGATTCTGGTAGAAATTTGTAATGTTTTTGTTAGCTAATTTCATGGATACATTTTGGTTTGGTACTTGATCACTGTGATGCTTAATGACATTTCTGTGTGCTTGATGTGCACTTATGTGTGCATGGGCTCAATAAAACATTTCTCTCATTCTCTTCTGAAAAGATCTTCGGTTGTCTTAAGACATGTTCAGATGGAGGAGAAAAAGCTCTTTGAGAGCTCTCTGTTAATGCTTATGCTGTATGTTGTACCTTAAGTGCATGCTGTACAGACAGGTTTTTTTAGTGTACCATTAGAAGATATGGACATGTCAAGAATGTATCAACATAGAATTTAAACCTAAACATTTGCAGTTAAATCTGAGAGAAGGGTAGCAGTAACCTTAATGTAAGTTGCTCAGTTTTCAACAGGCTGATGCCCACTTTGAGCGTTTTGTGTACTGTGCTGTTACTCTTGCTCCTGAAGGCATCAAACAGAATTTGATTTTACAGCTTTTTGAGAAATTAAATCACTGAAAGAGTACAGAACTACTTCTTAATGTAACATTTAGAACAATATGTGCTTCCATCACTAGTAATGGTAGAATAGTTGTTTTCTGCAAAAGTTTGATTTGAACACAAAGTCGGAACTTAGAAAATTATTCCTCCTTTAGATTTATGTCTGTATCATTTCCAGAGGATCTAAGGGAGAACATTTCATTATGGTTTCAAAAAGAAAGAAGAAAGGCGGAGTCCCATACATTTGGCCTCTCTTATTTGTTTGTTTGTTTGCTCCCCTTTGTTACTACTAAAGTAAAATTCCATATCCTGGAATTTCTTTCTTCTTTTCTTTTTTTAGCTGTCTTTAGAAATAATTTTGGCAGTGCTGCAGTCTTGTAATGATTTACTCAGATACCAGACTGCTTTTATGTTCTCTTTCCATTGAGAAAAACCAAACCCCAAATCTCTCATGTTTGTAATTTGCAGTTAAAGAAACAAGGTTTAAATTTTCATGGAACTAATCAATAATTGGATTTCTTAAAAAATATTTTAATCTCCTTTTTTGCCTCTTTCTGAAGAGTGGGAAAAGACCTGACAGTTGAAACACACTTTTTATAAAGCTGACTGCTTTTAATTTTCAAATACGTTTGTCTGAAGGGAGGACCTGAGCCAATATTTGGGAGTTAGACCAGAACTTGTGTTACATTTCCAGAACCCTGTGGTTATGGGGCACAGGTTATTGCATGGTTTCTAAAACTGTTGTTGAAAAACATTTATGTTTCCTGGGAGGTTTTTAATGCCTGTTGTATTTTATTTGAGGCCACTTAAAGCATACTTTTTGAGACTTTGATTTTATGCTGTGGCATTATTGTTATTAAATGCTCGGGAAATAATGTTTTAGGCCTATGAGCGTGGACTAAATTGCGACTGTTTTCCTGCAAGGAGTAGATGAAAGTTAGGACATCGCTGGGGATTATCAGGCGCAAATCTCAGTACTCACCATCCCCGAGGGCTCCCAGTGATTACACCTCCCCCTGCCCACCCCACATTTCTGGGAAGCAAAGCACAACTGCTGTGCCTTCTGAGTTGAATGGGCAGGCAGGTGTTTTTGTTAAGTCTGTGGTGCTAGCTGGACCACCAAGCCTCTGCCCCATCATCTCTGCTCAGTATTTTACAAACAGGAACTGACAAGTTATTTGCACAGGAATGTTAATACCTCACCTAAATCAGTTTACATTTGTCTTTTTTTTAAAGGCTGGATCACTTTGACTCATATCATCGATGTTTTGGTTTGTTGCGGTTTTTTTTTTTCCCCTCTTTGGTTTTCATTGAATAAATTCCCATCTTACAGCAAGAAAAACAAAACAACAAAACCAAAACAAACCCAACAGTTTGTTGGTATGTAATTTCATATTTTGTCATTCTATTTTTGTCACTTTGGTCTACTAGTTCTATATAAAGATCATCTTGATCTACATTGACAACACTTCTAGTTTCAAGAATTGGTGTCACTGAAGTACTTGTGTTTTGTTTTTGGTTTTTTGTGTTTGTTTTTTTTTTTTTTTTTCTGGTTAGTGAATAGGATTAGCAAGCTGGCTATCAATACAACCAACACATTTGCTACTTCCATTTTTCAAGACGTCTTGTTTTTATTTTTTCTTTACTTCATTTCTTGCCATATGTTTTTTGGCTAATAGTTATATTGTCTGTACTACATAAAATGTAGAGAAATGTAATTTCCTTAATTGCTTTATTAAATCCAGGTCAACTTGTGTGTCCAGAAAAATGATTTATCAAAAGGATACTGAGGTACTTGGCAAAAATATTTCATTTTACTTTCTTTTGTGTTTTCTGTTTATTCTTTGAAACTTGTTCTGAAGTGTGTATCTGTTTAGGTCAGGCTGATAGGCTTGTAGTGCCTACATTCAAATGTTTTTTAATAAATGCAGTCCCTCATTTTGCTATTTTCAAGAGAGATGGTTTTGTTAAGACCTAGAGTGACTGTGGCCACAAGCTCATAGTTTTATTTGTCAGTTCTTTAATAGTTCTAGGTTAGGTCCTCCCGATTTGAATGATGTTTGCATTTTAACTTTAAGATGCATAGCTTCTGTTCTTGCACTCTCAAGTGATGATGGCCACGATATTTATCACTGAAAAACTTTGAGATACAGACTAATTGTTGTTTATTCATCCATTTAATTTAAACCCAAGATAAAAGTACATGATCTGAAGTATTCGTGTCCAATGGCTTTATTATTTTCATCGATTTGTGAGTCTCTGAGAAGTTAAACTTCCTCATAAAGAAGTGACTACTAGTGATATTCTTTCTTCAAGAGCATGATAATAATCTCTCTGTATCTTCAAATGTAACCCTGAAGCTGAGGAGGCCTGTAGCAGACGCTCAGCTTTGTTCCGTGGGATGCTGGGGAAAAAGTCTGCTGAACAGCATACCCTCTGAGCATTAGCTCAACAATTTACATCTGTTAAAATCTCATCTTCTTGCTCTGAGGACCAACCAGCTATATTTCTTTTGGCTCATAGACTTGGATGTGAATTCATTCTGGTTTTGGTTTGTTTTGTTGGTTTTTTTTTCCCTTTTTTTCTCCCTTTAAATGATATACAGATTAGCTGTGTTCACTAGTAGAGTTCCTCCTCAGGTTGGGCTTTTCACTGGTTGATGTGTTAGGGATTTATTTTTTTAGGCCATTCATTTTTTAAGCTTCTGAAATCTGAAACTCTGGGGGGTCTCTAAGCACCTCCTGGAGATGTCATAAATCTTTCAAGAGACCATTGGGATTCAGCCCAGCTCCTCTTGGCTTCTGCACTTTCTGATTTTTCTTAATAACAAAACTCTCTCACATTTTGTTCTCACATGAATCTTGCATGTCTCTATTTTAAGAATACATTTTCTTTCTCCTCTCTGAAAATTACTAAGATTGCCCACTACTTAAGCTCTTCTTTCAGGTTTTTTAAAACTTACTGTTGTTAGTGAATTTTAATTCCTTGGGTTGCGGAAAAGCAGGAGAAAACTAATTTACGACTTTAATCAGCCTCATCCCATGAAACAATTATTATTCTCATGGCCAGCCATCCTGTCTGGCTGGGGTGGTATGGTTGAGAAAGGTAGGCCAAAAAAGCAGTATTTGTAAAACAATCTCCAAATGTCAGTTGAAGTTCGTGAGTCATTTACAGGGAAGGTTCCTGGACTGCCACTGTGAAAGTGGTTCTCACTGTGCTTTTCTTGAGTGGAATTGTAATGAATCCTTCAGAGACTCTTGAGAGTCAGACAGTCACCTGTCATTCCACTTCTAAAAAGTGTATCTTATATTGATATTGGTATTAGTTTGGCCAATACCATTAAATCTGTTTCATCAAATCTGTTTCATTAAATCTGTTTTAATTTAATCTCTTTTTCTTGATTCCATTTCTTTGCTGGGGAGCGGTCACAAAGCAACTGCTATAGTTGAGCCCTAGATACGGTCTAAATGTTGATATTTTCCCTCTTTGTGTATCTGTGTGCTTTTTACCAAGTAGACAGTAATCTGCCCATTCAAGATTCTTTTCATATTCTGTTGTGAGGTGGTAGTGTTATACTTCTTTTTTGAAAGATAATGAAAATGGGATTCGATACCATAAGAAAATGTAAGTTGAACTCTCATTGGATGCTCTTCTTTAAAATGTGAATTTTGAGAGCACTCTGGCACATGTAACTCCTTTAGAATTATTCAGCTTGCTGGAACAGTACAGTTATTGTAGACCTTCTTGTAAATATAAGGTAGTACACAGATTTGGATACCAAGAACATGTGTATTTGTGACCATTTTGGAAAGACTGTATCTTCAGGAAGTTGGTAGGCTGTAAGCACATTAATCTCTTCCAGCTGTGGCATCAGTAACATGGATAATCTTTATGTGAGAAATTATTCAAAAACTTTAAAGATCAACAAAATACAAATCACTTGTATTTGTTTTTCTTCTTTCCATCTGTGTGGTTTGGAGTGATTTAGCAGTTTGCACTAACTCCAGCACTATCAGTCAGAAGTCCTAGTAGGTATAGGTGAATTTTTTTATATCATCAATATTGTTTTGACATTTAGACCAGCAGCACAGAGTAAGTAGCAGCAGGATTAGGCTGTTAGTGATACATTCTGTGGTTCACATCTCCAGAGCTGTGGCCTCTGTTAGCTCTCTTATTACAGTTACTCAGGTTCAGTACTTAAGACCTTATCCTGCTTTGTCTGAGCTGAAAAACTAATACAGGCTTTCAGTTTGTTTGGTTTTAATTTATATTTCAAGTTAAATGTGAAGTGAACATAGTGTTGTGGGCTGGTGTTGGGTTTTTTTTTTCTGTTTGGGTTTTTTGTTTGATGGGTTTTTTTGTTAGGTTGGTTTTTGGTTGGTTGGTTGTTTTTTTTTTTAACCTTCAAGGAAAGCAAAAAAAATCAAGTAAATGATGTTTCTTTTTCTGATAGCTCAGTTGCTGTTTATCTCATACAGGCACCAAGGCAGAGATCAAGCTTCCATTTTCTGGAAGGAGGTGTGTGATATCTGTGAGAGAAGGCTTTTCCTGATCATTAAAGCTAGACTCATTTCAGACTGTATTCTGCACAATCACAGTTTTAGCCTTGTGCTTGGGAAACAGTTTGAGTCTTGAAGGTGTTAATCATTGCGATGTTATCCTGGCTGAGGCACTGTAACATGTCAGCATGTTCCCCAGGGAACTGATGATAAGAAAACCAAATCATGGAATTCATCTTGCAGAAAAAGGAAAGAGAAAAGTCCTAGACAGGAAAGCAAGGTTGCCTTTCATAAAGGAGAAGTTGCTGTGAAATTCCAGTATTCCTTGTTTGTTCTCCCACACTGTCACTTCTGTTGGTTTATTTCCCACAGAGGACACTTTAATACTGAAATCCTGACTTTATTGTCCTGAATTAAATAGCTCAGTATGAAGTGGAGGACACTGAGTGGTTGTCTTGGGAGGGACCTGTAGTGAAGGTGTAGAAATGACATAAAAATGTGAAACCTTTCAAGAACTCTGCAGGAGCACTGGAAATGGTAAGGAGTTACTTTGGAGCCTAATTGCTTTGTGCAGTGTTGGCAGTCTCAAATGGGACAGTCTTGGCAGCACACACATAGTGGGATGTAATACTTTGGGCAATTAATTGCTTAATAGGTTTAATTTCTGTAGGAGGGATTATTAATTGATTCTTTCCCATTCCCTTACCATGTCATCTGTGGAGCATCTATGTGTAGCCCCTGCCTTTACTTGCTAATGGAATATTTTATCACTGTGTTGTCTATTAGTCTTTGTTTAGCTAGTGTGTGTTTTAGAGCAGGATAAAGGGATCATTGGAAATGCAAAGCGGAATGTCTGATGATCGCAGAGCTTGCATTTTGGTGGTTGTGTGTGGAGAAAGGCTCTAGTAATTTCAGGTATTTGCAAGTCTCCTAGATAGTGTTTTGCTTCAATGAGAATTACATTTTAGTGAGCTATGCCTTGTCTGTCTTATATATTCTGTATGTTATATGTAGTATGTAGTATTTCCACCCTTTGACTGTGACTAATTTGTTCTTCTCATTTGATTTACAACAAGCTGTTTTGGCTTCTCACATCTGTCTTGTATGCTGTGTCTGGTGAGGCACCTTCCTCCCAGAACTGCTTACACAAAATGCACCTATTGCTGCACTGTGCTGTAATCCATGAAACTTCATATTGTAAGCAATAGCACAGTGAACTGACAGATACATGAACTGTGATGACTGATTTTGATAGATTTCCAGATATATAAAGACATTACTTAGATGGGGTTTATTTCTAGTTGTTCATATTAAACTTTGGCATTGTAGTTATTATCAGCTCAATAGAATTGTTAGAAGTTTTCATAGATGTGCCAGGATGGTGACTTGCTGTAAGTGCTGCTAAAAAACCCTTTTTTATATGAAAAACATTTTTAATAATATAGATGGCAGTAGATTATTGAAGAAGTTTTTTGTGTTTGTCAGCAACATTCACATTGCTATGCTGTAACAGTCAGGAACACTTAGCTACATCAATGTGACAAATGCAAAACATTTAGTCCTGTTACGATGCATTTTTGGTACGTGGCAGGATTTCTCTTTTTTAAATTAAGTCAGCCAAAGACTCTGTTCTGTCTTCTTGTCTTTCTGCAGTATGGTTGGTAAGTCTGAAACAGTCTTAACCAAGATAGTGGTCAGTCTGTTTCATTCCTGCAGAGGATTGCTGGCATGCATTGCAGAGTTCTCTGAACATCAAAGCCTTGTCTAGTAACTGTCATACTTCTGTGGTTCTGTCAATGTTGTTACAGTTCTATATCAAAAGGTTCGTTTTTCTCCTGTATTCCTGCCACGATGCATCTTTACCTCTAGTTCAATAATTGTGGTTAGTGTATAGTCCTATTTCTTCATTCTTTGTCCTTTCAAGCAGAGACTTTTAATTGGTAAAAATGGGGTGAAACTAAAGACTCAGGGATGGTTTCTCAGCCATTCGTTCCCCTTCCTGCCATTGTTCATTTTCCCGTTTAGTACTGCCTGAGGTGAGGAGGAAAGAGAACAAATCTCTTCCATCAAAGCTGTTGAGTACTCTCATTGGGCAATGGGGTGCGAAGTTTTACAGTAAAAGTAAAATCTGTGTTCCAGTCTAGTCCTAGCTCTAATTTACAAAGCTTGTCAGTGTACTGGGGTTTTGTGAGTGTAAGAAAAAGCTCTGTTTCTTAAGTGCTTATGTTGAATAACAATACTGTATAAATACTCTTTTCTTAATGCATCCTTGTGAGGTTTTCATATAGAAGTTATATAAATTCTTAGCTTGTTGAAATAGCCATATTGAAAACATGCTGTATATATTAATTTCCCTATAGTGTGTAATATCTTAATAAGCATTAAGATCTCATGAACTATGTTCAGTGTGGGTTTGAAAATTAAGGAGTTTTTTTATGTCTGTCGGTAGATATATGAACCTCATTGTTAGATAGGGTAGGGTAAATACTGTTAAAAAGTGAGAATTTGCCTCCACCTCCTCAGCATTGCATCAGATCACATTCTTCCTATAAAAGATGTCAGCAACACCTTTTCTTTAGGCCACAAATAGCTGATGTTTTCTTTGGCTGTAAGTCTTCACTGTCCCTTTTTTTCCATCATCTTGTTGATGTATGTGTTTTTCCTGAGTGTCCCTTGGGAATCTCCTGGTTCTTATGGAAGCCTTCACCTGACTGATTCTGTAGATTCTTCCTGCTGAATGTCTGCTTCAGTGTCTGTTGCTTTCTGTAATCATCTGAAAGGAATTTAATTTTGTTCAAGGGAAGGGATTAGACATCTCTTTCAGAAACTAGTGGTGCCCTTGGCTAAGGTGCTGGTTTGCCTAAGGGAACGTAAGTATGTATGCTTCTACATTCTTGAGGGGGTGCTGACCAAATACTGCTTACTTGGAGAGGAACAAGATTGTTTTAGCTGTTACTGTTAGAAGAGTAGTTCAGAGAAATTAGTTTTGCCTTCTGTTTTGATAAAGCTGAGGTTTGTTCCTTGAAACTGATGATTATGTCACTTCAGAAGAGCACTTTGTCCCATAGGTGAGCCATTTCCAATGAAGAGAACTAAAGATAAGAATGGGAGATTTGAATTTGACCTGTTAATGGAAAGTTAGTTGAAGGAGAACAAACTTTGAGATGCATTCAGTGATTGTAGCCCACTGCCTTTTTATTCAGTTGGAGTCTTTCCAGGATTTGAAGCCATGTCCAGTTACCTGCTCTGTGACAGAAGAATTGAGACCTAAAGGTGAAAAAAAGTGGGATCATTGTGATTAAGTCCAACTGTTTGGGAATGGGACTCTCAGAGCTGCTCATTCACAACCTCTCAGAAGGTTGAGTTCAAATTAATACCAGAACAGGTAGCCTAGTGTTCTGTAGGGAGTTTAGATTTGATACAGGTGGTACCTGAAAGATGATAGGGCTTTCTAACAACTCTTCTCTTTCATCTGCACTACCTTAGGGTTGCTTGGGTTCAAACATCTATCTAATATTCATATGCAAATCTTACTCTTCTCCAAGGGAATAGTGCCCTTCTCTTTGATAGCAAGGGGGATGTTAGCAGTACATAAGCATAAATAACATAAAAAACCATAATGATGTTCAATTTTTCCCTCATGTTTTTTTTGGAGAGGAAGAGCAAGGTTGTTTTATGATTTTCTGAAAAGAGCTCTGAAACCAGCTCAGTGTAATCCTTTCAAGGTGTTTATGGCAGTAACACCTGCAGTCGGGAGAAATCTTGCTTCTTTCTGCATTGACTTGAAGGCAATTCTTGTCTCTTCTTTGGCTTCCTCAGGAATTGGGACTTATGTTGCAGACAGGAAGTAAACAGAGGAGTTGAATAAATGGAGAGCCAAATACAGTGTGCTTCAAAGGAGACCCTTCTCAAAAGAGTCTTAATGGGAAAAACAAGGAAGAATTAAAATTCGTCCTTATCCTGCAAACCCAGATTCTTGGGAACAGCTTTATATCATGTTACTGATGAATATTCTTGCTTCTCCTCAGCCTTCAGGAATGGGACTGCATGTCTCGGGCTGATTACTGCTGCTGCATTTGTCTATGTCAGAGATTACTGTGGAAGAATTTTGTCAACCAAGCAACAAGGTCCAAAAGTGTATGGATACTGAAATCTCTGTACTAAGGACAGTGAAACCTCTCTACTAAGTGTATTCCTTTGTGGTTGCTTGGTGTTGGTACACATCAACAGGAATTTGTCCCATCAGAGGAAAGAAGGGGTTTCACTGTGTCAGTGCTGTTAATTTGGAGTTTTTCTGGGAACCAAATGTATGTTAAGGAAATTACTGAGTATTCCCCACAAAAGTAATGAAATCTCATTAGACTTGTTTACATTAAGAGGTCCGCATGACATTATTTGGTCACATACAAAATGACTGCTCTGTGACCTTTCAAGTTTGATAGAAATAGTTTGCAATTGTGGGCAGGTTAACTCAATAGACAAAATAATAATAGTTACTTTACTGAGTGATTAAAGCCCAAAAAAGAGGGGGAAATATTCCCATTTAGATATTACTCGGGGAAAAAAAAAAAAAAAAAAAAGACCAAGGTCTCAACAGTAGCTGCGATTTACAGGATTTTTGATGCTCACTGAAGAAAAGGGTCACATCAACATTTGTAACCTTACACCTATACTGTAACTTTGTTATATATTTAAGCATGCTAATGTGGGCCAGCAGCTATAGCTTTGTAGAGATGAAGCCCACGTGAAAGGCGTTTTCACATGCAATAGAGAGAATCTAGTAATATTCATACTTCAAAGTTTTGCAGAAAAATGCTATTTCGCTGCAGAACTTTTACTAAGCAAGCAGTAGCTTGCATCTTGCTGCAAGTTTTTCTGGTTTCCACTGGTTTAAAGTTCAAAACTGTAAATGCTTGCTACCTGTAAACCACCAGAAACAGCTTAATTTCCTAACTATGGTTGGTTACACATGTGAAGATGAGGAGCTTTTAAAGGTGATTTAAGGGGCTATCAGTGACCAATATGACCATGGATGAAGTCAAATGATCTTTAGAATAATTGGTGATGCTAATTCCTTAAAGAATACAGAAGGGCTGCATACTGCATACTGCAAACACAATCACAGCAGGATTTGTTCACTGGAGACAGTGTTTTTCTACAGTTCATCTTTTGAACTATGTCATTTGCTGTCCTGTAATTCTTGATTTTTTAATTAGTGACTTTGTTTTCAATGTGAGATAACTCTAAAGGAAATGCTTATATGATGAGTGGGTATTCATTAAGGGTTTGATTCTTCCACTGAGTTCTGTGCTAATTTTAGTCATTTG
The DNA here is from genome assembly GCA_013399055.1 of Ramphastos sulfuratus. Classification (NCBI taxonomy): domain Eukaryota; kingdom Metazoa; phylum Chordata; class Aves; order Piciformes; family Ramphastidae; genus Ramphastos; species Ramphastos sulfuratus. The sequence continues at coordinate 139,220 of WBNM01045864.1, forward strand.
AAGAGGCTTTGAACTGCTGTAATTTGCAATGAGAGACATTTCTCACTCAGTCATGAAATTATCCTGTCCAGTATTGGCATACTCTCTGCTGGAAGTCCAGAAATAACCATAGCACTGAGCTTTAGAAGGGAAGTTTTTACACTTAATGAATGAATCCTCCAGCTCATTGAATTCCTGGAAAACATCATTTTTCCCTGTTGCATTCAGTATTTGGGCATTGATGGCTTCAGCCATGTCCAGGGCTCTTTACTGTAGTATTATCATTAATAGCAGCAATCTGCAGTTACCTGGAAGCTGAGTGCTCTCGCAAAGTTGTAGTCCAAAATATCTGATTGTTTCAGACTTACCATCATTTGTGTTTATGCTTTTATTTTGGAGAACATTGACAATATTCAGTAGTATTTTGCTTTCATTGTCTTTGGGAAAATTACCTGAATGGGACTGATTTGGGCACAGGTACCAAACAAATAAACAAAGTCATGCTGGCACATGTTTTATCACTGATACTGTTGCCATGGAGTGATGTTGTATTCTATACTAGGTGTGAAACAGGCCTTGATAAGGCATGGAGTTGATGTTCCTTTCCCTTTAAATGCCATAATAGTGATAATAGTCTAAAGCTAATGATCATTTTTCTGAGCATTCCCAGTCTGTTGCTAGCATATTAAAAAATATCAGAGTTCTTTACAAGGGGAAAGATTATACAAAGAAAGTAGAGGAGGGTAAATACACCATGGCACAGTTTGCTTTGAATTCAATATTAATTTTTTACTAATTCCATAATAAACAAGAACTTGTATGGATGTTTATTGGTGGGAAAGTTGTAGTTTAAGTATTTCAGAACACTGAGGAAGTAATTCCCCTGTAATTGGAGTCACTGAGTCTGGAGGGAAGCTAGAGCAACTAGTATTTTTTTTTTCCATTATGCTGTAAACTTTAGGTGGTGGGACAGAAAGGAGACACTTGCAGGGAGGAAAATAATGCTGAGAGAGACCTTTGCTGCATGCCAGCCTGCATAAAGGGCTGTTCTTTTGTCTGGAGCCCACAGGTGGTGACAGTGGGGTTAATTTCAAAATGTGTTGGAGTGTAGTCATGGTCAGTTCAAATCAGTCTCTTGGGATTTCATGCTGTAATAGAGAACACTGCCTATGCTGGGAAATGGATTTTCACATACATTTTGCAAATGCCTTTGAATGCTACTGTAGTAGTGTTATTAGAGTCCTGAATTCCTTGTGCTGCAGAACAGTAGGAGTTCACAGCAACCTTTCAATTTCTGCCCCCCCCCCCCCACCATTTGGCACAGAAACATGTTTTTAGCATTTTATCTCTCTAGTATAGTTTTCTGTTACTTTTATAGTAGAATGATGTGGGTTTTTTCCTGTCCTTTATTAGTGGGTGAAAAAATGGTTAGCTGTACTTTTTCTATACTGTCTTGTGGCTTTAGAAAGTTTGGTTGTTTTTTTTTCCTTTAGACTTTCTATGGTTTTCTCCCTGTCCTTGCTTTGGTCTCAGCCTATCCTTTTGCCTTCTTGTTTATTATGTACTTTTAAAAGTATTGGCAGAGCTGCACATCTTCCTGGAGATGTTGTGTCAAGCAAGAGCAGTTCATAATGCTGGTATCAGCATCTTTATATGAAAGTTTGCTCTGCCCTTCAGTGGTCAAGTGTTTGTTTTTTGTTTGTTGTGGGGCTTTTTGTTTGGTTTGGTTTGTTTTCTTTGGGGTTTTTGTTTGTTTGTTTGATTCTTTACACATCAGCAAAACTTAAATGCAGTTTGCCCTTTCAACATGTTCAACTTATTCTTTTGTTTTAAAATTGTCTTTCTAGTGTAATTTCATAGAATCATAGAATGATAAGGTTGGAAGGGACCTCAAAGATCATCTAGTTCCAACCCCCTGCCATAGGCAGGGACACCTCTCACTAGAACAGGTCACTCAAGGCCTCATCCAGCCTGACCTTGAACACCTCCAGGGAGGGAGCAGCCACAACCTCCCTGGGCAGCCTGTTCCAGTGCCTCACCACCCTCACTGGAAAGAACTTCCTCCTAACATCCAGTCTAAATCTCCCCTCTTCCAGTTTAAACCCATTGCCCCTTGTCCTGTCATTGCAAGACCTTATAAATAATCCCTCCCCAGCCTTCCTGTAGGCCCCCTTCAGATATTGGAAGGCTACTATAAGGTTTCCTCGAAGCCTTCTCCTCTCCAGGCTGCAGAGCCCCAACTCTCTCAGCCTGTCCTCATAGGAGAGCTGCTCCAGCCCTCTGATTGTCTTCGTGACCCTCCTCTGGACCCACTCCAACAGTTCAATATCCTTCCTGTGCTGGGGACTCCAGAACTGTAGACAGTAAATTTAGGTTACTAAATTCTTTCTCTGAACTGAAGAAGCCTTTTTTCTCCTACTAGGAGGCTGAGATGGGGGAACCATAATGACTTGAGTATTTTTTTTTTTTTTTGTCTATGAAATGATCCTTGAAATAGATGGGTTTTTTTTAATGACTGGGTAAATGATTCTAATTGGTAGAAATGGATCTTTACAGGATCAGAAAAGAAAGACCTTTGTACTGTGGGCTGTGAAAAGCCTGATGCTGTAGCCAGTATGATGCTAGTATTGAGAGCTTTAGTATGGAGGACTGTACAAGTTGGTGCCCATCATGTGTATCCATTGCTTTCTCTGAAGGCTGAAGGTGTGGATTTCTCTGATCATCTTGTTTTCCTGGGGTTTTGTGTTGACTTTCCCCTTTGCTCCTTTTCTGATTTTGTAGTGAAATTGCACAGCATTGTGTTTCAGAGTCCTCAGTCTATGGGTTGATGTTCTCATCGTTTGTATTCATTATTACTATCCATAGTAATCCAAGTCTTGGTCTGTCCCACAAAGTATGACTACACAGCTCCTGATTTTGATGTATTCCCTAGCTTCTTAAGCAGTGCCTACGGATGGCTGTAGAACTTTGTAGAAATAAAGTACTTCTTTACAGAAAACAAGGTAAAACACACTACAGGATTTAACAGGGGATCAGTTTGCAGTTCCAGCTTTTTGAAATGGCGTAAGAAGAGCTTTTCATAGTTGTATAGGAAATTTATTTAAGAGATTAGAAAAATAACTTGGAGGGGAAAAAAAAAAAACCAAACTGATTTTTGTTGCGTTCTGTGGTTTTCTTATCATTCTAGATTTTCTTCTGAAAATAAAAGGAAACCTTTTTTTTGCTTGTTCTTTAGTCATGTCTTTCCAGGCCAAATGTAGTACATATGTGTGCTGTGATCCTCCTATGATACAGAAGGGGTGGGAACTATTGATGAACCAAAAATTCTGCTGTTATTCTTCAGACAAGACAACTGAACTGTCTATTATTTCTAATTAGCAGAAAAGTCAACTGAGTTTGGTAGAGAAGAGGTGAGCTGGCTCTCAGTACTTGCCTGCATCATTGTCCACTTTACCTGCAGTAACATGTGGCACATGGTGCAGGATCAGATTTAAGCCTGGCAGACAGTTCATGAGTGGCTGTGTACAGCACACTAGTGTTGTCTGCACAACTAGGGTTGCTCAGCCAGCGTTATGGACCTTCACTGTTTTAACTGCTGATGGCTAAACACAGAGAAGTAAATTGAGTCCTGCAGAGGAAGAGTGGATGAAAGGGAGGAGGCTGCAGAAAATGAGAGCATATTGACATTGGACAAGTCTCAGAATAATCAGGAGATGATGCGAAGGCTTTAGTTATGTTTAACTAATGAATCTGTTTTCTCTGGCTTTACTGAAGGCCTCTTAGAGAGTTTGCAGGACTTGATACAGTCAGCTTCTGTTAGTTATTATAGTGTGTTCATAGCACAATTAGGCAAAACCTAGGCACTTGGATTTTATAAAGTATACTACTGCTTGTGCATGTGTATTTACTTGCTTGGTATTTTCTCCTGATACTAGCAATCTTTTGTGAATAAAGAATACTCCAGTTCCTATGGGCAGTTTTCAGATACAGGAACCATTTAAAATTGTCACCAGTGAGAGAAAATAAATGAAAATCTTACTGGTCGCCAGAGGCAGATGAAGAATGCATTGCAATGTCAAAGAAAATTTTGCCTCTCAATGAGAATACAAAGTATATTTTTTCCCCCTATATATCTTTATCTTGCTTAAAAATCTATTTGATCATATTGCACAGCCCAGCAGATATTTTTTATAATTGATATTTGGCAAACATCCTCTGCAGTGCAGCATTCCTGTCTAGCTCAGCTTCTCTCAAGAAGGAGCATTTTCTTTGTTGTGTAGGCTGTTTATGAGTGTGTGTTAATGGTAAAGTGGCTCTAAGAATTGTTGAGACGGCTCACTGTTCATGAGCTTTGCCTGCTACGAACATAGTCACTGCTTGATTTTTTTCTAGATGTGTTTCTAATTCTTTCTGCCTTTGCTTCGAAACACACTCATTTTATGTCATCCCACCTGTGCTCCTGGTGCTTGTAACATGCATGGTGTTACCAGATGTACGTTCAGACTGAGCTGCTGGAGCAGTAAATTTCAGATGTGAAAGCAGCTCAAATGACAGAGTTGTGAATCTTAATGGAGCGCAGAGCATGGTGGCTGTGGGGATCATATTTCTATTTCCTGTCACAAAAATCTGTATCTGCAAAATACAGCAGTTAACTACTGCAGTGTGCAGGCTTCTCTAATTCTCTAAAGTGTGTTTGTGTAGAGCTGAATGGCTAGATGGACTAGACTGACCTTGTGGTAGAGCAGGTTGCTTTCCCACCAAACCCTATCACTCTTAGCATAACAAACTCTTTCATAAAGTTCTGAAATGTATTAACACCTTATAAAAAGAATCACATTTTAAAACACAGTTTTCCTACCTCTTTCTTATTAAGATTTTTCCTCTCTTTTCAGTCTTAGTTTTCACTTCTTTGAAAAAGTAATTCTTATGTGGTAGCACACATGTATATTCATGGTGGGTCTTTCCCCCCTTAGAGCAGACTTTTTAAAAATGTAAAATTTTGATTTTAACTTCTGTAGTTAAGAGATTTTGTTTCCTCTAACTCCAAGCCACACCCACCCCCTCACCCCACCCTGCAGTTAATTTGAGCTGCACAGGTGCCAATGCTTGCTTTAGACCATGTGTTCTTTCCTTGCTCCCTGATGTCAATTTGCATTCTTCAGCCTTTCTACCAGCTGATTTCAGTCCTGCTCCATGCACCATTGCATCTTACCTTTAAATGTACAGACTGAATGCTTTTGGGGTTATGATAAATGGTGCATTTTCAAATTTAAAGCATCTGCCAGTTGGACAAGTTCCATACTCTATATAATGAAGTGACTCTAAGTGTCAGACAAGTTGTGCAGGAGTATGCCACATTGGTGTCCCATGATAAGATGTGAAGAAAGCAGACCAACCAGCTCTTTTTTGCCAATGGCTCTGGCACACTGAGGTATGTCCTTTAAGAAATCTCATCATGTCTTTTTAACTTTTCATAAGTATATGATTAGTTAGCCATTACCAGTGCTCTAACAGGCTGAAGAGACCTTACTGTAATCCCTGTGGACAGATGGATGGGTGAATAGCAAGGTTTAGTAGGCTGTCATCAGTGGAGAAAGAGATTGCACTGTACCTCTTTTTCTAGGACACTATCAGAGGCTGAGGCTTCCCTTTTCTACAGGGCTGACCAATGCCAGCTTCATAACCTGTTAAGGGGTTGGGTTTTTTTTAATGCTGAGTGATGGGATTCTGCAGATCCATTAGCCCAGCTTCTCAATGCAAGTGGAGACTGATGTCAACTATTTCCCACTTGAGAAATGGTTAATAGGAAAAAAAAAAAAAAAAAGACTGATACATGACTTATCTTGGCCAGAAAATTAACAAAGGGGCACAGTAGAAAAATTATGAAATAATAGTTCATGATAGATATTAGGAACTTTCACTCTTTGTCTAAAAACATAAAATACTCAATTTGGAAAGGCATGGATTAAAAAAAAGAAAGAAGTAAAATTCTTCCTGAAATTCTAGCTGTTACTTGTGTTGGCAAATAGTTTAACATGTTTGGAGAAAGCTTGAACACTTAAGTTTATAATAACTAAAGGTAGTTCATTCAGAAAAAAAATAGGAAAGAGTAAAACCCTGGCTTGGGGTTATTAGCCTATATAACTATTATGTTGAATCCTTTGTGGGGAAGAGATGAAAGGGGCTGAGGGCAGTTTTTATTGACTATGGGTTCTTGTATCTTGCTTTCCTAATTTTGACACTGACTGTTGTTCAGGAATGAGGCCCTGTGCTAAAGACTCATGTCATTCTGCTTGTCTGGAAGTTTTCTATCTTTATAATGTTCCTTCAAAAGCTATAGTTTCATTTGGAAAAGAAGGAGGGAGAAAAGATGATGATGTGGTGGGAGGAACTAGGAAAGGAGCTGTGATTCTGTGCAGTAGAATAAAATCTTGAGAACAAAATATGCTGGTGTATTTACAAACCAAGTGTAAGCCAGTGGTGCAAAATGGAAATAGCACACACTGTAGCTCAGATATTCCCATTTCTCTGCTGTATGGTCTCTAGTGTCTCTTGTGTGGCTGAAATACTGTAGCTTTGTTGTGAAATTTCAGCTGCTGTGAGTCCCATTTGTGTAGTTTAACAGGAGCCAGCTCACTGTAAGAAACTGTTTAAAAAGTTAAGTGAAAGGACTGTTGCTAGGTGTCTGCTTCCATAGCTGCTGGGGAGGAGGAGCTGTCATTCCTTGTGGAGGTGCTGGAAATGATGGGACAAAAGCTAGGGATGAAAACGACATGGCAGATGTTGGGAAAAACAATTTTTGGCCAGATGGTGAAAAGGCAGCTGAGATGAACTAGCATTGTGAAACAGGTACCAGTATGAGATGGAAGCAGTTGAGAGCAGAATCTCCTTACTGAGCAGTTCTCTATTCTAGCATATCTTCTTGGTTTCCTCCATATTCTGGAGAAACTCAATAATGAAAATAGAAGAGCTAAAAATTTAGCATATAGATGTGACAAACCTACAGGGATCCTTCTGGTTTAAGAATATCTAGTCTTGTTTATAGTTCAAATACCATGCTACAAATGGTCTCACCCACTGGTTTGCAAAGAATGTAATAAGGAAGTGGATTGTCTAAAAGTAGCACATGTGATAAAGTGATTTACTGTTAGAGGCATACTGTCTTAATATTCAGAGAGGCCTCAATCGTCCCTAAATGTGTGGGTGTACAAATAGTTGGACATAAACTTCTTTTTGTAGTTGCTGTGTTTTTATTTATAGTTTCTGCAGAGCAGGTGCTGACACTACTGAATAGCATCATCACACTCTTGTATTGACCACTGAAGGGACTACATCCAAAATATTCAGAAGCAGTCCCCAGAACAAAGTATTTCCTTTTCTTAAGAGAAAGGAAAAAAACCTCAGAGAATCCTGAAGCTGGGCAAATGGACCTAGTTATCTGTTTGTCATCATCTCCCACTTCAAACCAACCCTGACTTCCGCTGTGCAGGAAATACAGGAACATTGTAGGACTCCAGTGTCCTGTTTGTGGGAGAATTTCTTATCAGAAAAAAAAAGGATGCTTCCATCTGTATCACTGATGTGGCCAATTTATATCCTGTCAGCCCTTCTTGTTTCCTTCCTAGAATTTAATCCATCTGCTGCTTTTGCTAATTTGAAATTTGCTGCTAGAACACAATGTGCTTTCCTTAGATGTTATACTATAAAACAGCCACATTCTGCGTTGTAGCTGCACTTGAGCTATTCCCACATACGATGTTCATTTTGTTATATAGTGTATTTTGCAAAGGCTTAAGGTTCTCAGGTATTAGGTCATGCTCTTTAAAAGCTTTTTTGCTGCATAAGTTGAGGTATTGATGAATTAAATAAATGGAGTTTGTAATGCATGGGATAGGATCCACTTGTGCTTCAGGTTCATGACTGTAGTATTGGTTATACTCTTCCTCTTCTCTTTGCTCTGACCCTGTTAGTTGGCTCTGGGCTGTTCTGACCTGGACGCTTTTGTGAAGTTGTGTTTCTCAGCTTCTCAGCTGTGTCATTGATATGGCCCACAGTCTACTCCTGGGACCCCATCTGATGAAAGGGCCTCTGTCATGCTGTCAAATGAAACATGTATGTAATGCACCATCTGGCTGTGTATCCTGACATGCCTGCTGTAGTTAGCAACCTGGATGGTACTGCATTCACTTGAAGATCTGTAGCTTGTTGTGCTGGTTTGAGGCTNGTGAAAAGGTGTGCACACGACAATTATTTTAATTGCTGATATGTATGACTTAGTCGGCACGATAATGTATGTTAGGTAAATTTTACTAGCTCTTTATTGAACAGGGGTTTTGCTGTATATGTAATTCTCATAATACTAGTTGGGAATGCTAATTGGGATTTGTAGTTTGGAAGCGGGAAGTAATTCATGGTAAGCTCTGCTTTAGATATTGGAGGCATTTAAAAGCTCTATCTTTAGAACAGCTTGTGTTAGCTTTAAAGTGGTGGTGACTTTGGTGCTTCTATACGTTGTTGCTTAAACATCATGGATCACAGGTGATGCCCTTTAACTTTTTGCCATCTCTGTATACTCCAAGCTGAGACAACTGAAGCATATTTGTAAAATATCTAGCTAGTTTAAAGTGATGAAATTGGTTTAGTTACAAACATACTATTCACTGTGTGTATTGTATTTCAGACCAAATGAAGTACTAAAAGCTTTTTTTTGTTAATATCCCAGATTTTGCTTTGTGTCATGTGACTGAAGTTAAGATTTTTGCATGTTCTGTGCCTTTGATTTTTCTGGTGGTTGTTTATTGTTGCATATTCTAGTCTGCTGGCCTCTAAATTGCGTGAGACTTGTGTAGAGCAAAAATAGCTAGAAAGATAGATGTACAGTGTTGGAGAGTTAGAAAATAAAATTGATGTGTGTATGAAAAGTTGATTTAGAAGGAGGAAGGGGAAAACTGTTTCTATACTTTGTCAGGCTTCACTTCTGCACCAGTCATTAGGAAATGTATAGATCTTTTTTCTTTCTTTTTTTTTGTCTAAAATGAACAAAATGGAAAAAATATTTTTTCAACTACTAAGAATACATTATTCAAGCTGTGAGTTTGGCCATGTTTTAAGTTTTCCATAAAAGCAGAAATGAGCTAAGTTCTCATCTTCTTATTTCCAAATATAAATTTGCTGTGATTTATAAGGCTTCAGTTACATAAAATATGTGCTTTCTTTAGGGGAGAGTTTATTCTTTCTTGATGCTTAGGGACACAACTTCTATAGGAAATAACTGAAAGTGATGCAGGCCATATTTCTGAAAGCCAAGCTAAGGGGCTCATTGATGATTAGATGTTATTAATATGTAATTCTGCACATAAGCACATGAACAGATATTCATATGGAGACAGGGCAGCAGGGACTAGCTTTCTGAAGAGATTCAGATGCCACAACCCTCAAATGCCTGTGAAATTTGCAACATTCTGTGACTTCTCTGGCCACACAGATCCCTTATCAAGGAACTCCCCCCCCAACAAACCAAAACCTAACCAAAAAACCAAAACACAAACAAAAAAAAAAAACCACAACAAAAAAACCGAAAGCCCATTTCCTTCCCCTACCCTCCAAAAAAACCCCAACCCAAACCCAACCAGCCCCACAAACCACATTAACCAACAATAAAACCCACAAACAAACAAAAAAAAAGTGAATCCGTGGAGTTTGGGGGTTTAACTCCCCACATTCTGTCAGTTAAATGATGTTAAACTGATGGGACCAGTGCTGTTTAATGTCTTTGTCAGTGATATGGACAGAGGAATCGAGTGCACCCTCAGCAAGTTTGCAGATGACACCAAGCTGTGTGGCACAGTTGACTTGCTAGAGGGCAGGGATGCCATCCAGAGGCACCTGGGCAGGCTGGAGAGGTGAACCCAGGCCAAGCTCATGAAATTCAACAAGGCCAAGTGTAAGGTCCTGCACCTGGGTAGGCACAATCCCAAGCACAAATACAGGCTGGGTGGGGAATGGCTGGAGAGCAGCCCTGAGGAAAAGAACCTGGGGGTCTGGGTTGATGGAAAAACTCAACATGAGCCTGCAGTGTGCACATGCAGCCCAGACAGCCAACNCTGCAAAATGGAAGAACAAGGAGCTGAACATTGTTAAACTCCAAAACACTCAATGATTTATTTTTAAATTAATGTTTTCCCACCTCACATATTCCCTGTTGGGATAATTTAAGGTCATCTTTTATGTCATCCTAACTGCCAGAGGACCCAGGAGGATAATCAGGCTTCAGCATGTTAATGAGAAGTGTCTGATTACTGGAAGGCCTTTCATATTAATATTTGACAGACTCTTTTATGAGCATTCTGAGTCAGAGCTTTAGGGATACAAAGTGATAGAAACCTTTGCCTGCCTATGCCAAGATGTTGAAAAATCAACATGCAGATCCAAAACAAATTGAGACGAACCAGGGTGATAATGACACTGTTATTATCTGATCTCTATTAGTACCATTTGCTACGATTGTCGTAAAGCCTGAATTTCAATGGATGTAATAAAAATAACTATTTGAAAAGTGTGTGGATGAAAGTAGGTGAATGTGAACAAATCCATTCTCGCTTAACTCATTGATGCCGCAGACAAAAGGATAAATACTTGTAAAAGAAGAATGGCTAGAAGAAAGCTTACCACTAATTGAAGAAGTAAACTGAAATGGCAGGGCAAAAGTGATGCCATGAAGGATGCAAAAACACCCATGTAGCTTAGAATAACATGCTTGATTTCTTTTTTGAGGACAACATCTTGATTTATGGGAAAGTTGGTTGCTTCAGCAAGCATCTATGTGCAATGCATAGAGTAGCTGCAGCTGTGATACAGACATGGGAAGGACTGAGCTCTGGGTGAAACCTCTGAGCTTGAGTACAGAGGTCTTTGGGTTTTTCTAAGGCAACCTTCTTCTAGGGCACTTTGGTATATGTAATGGTATTTCAAAGGTTACTTCTCTAGTGACAGCAGACCTCCAATTGGCCTGCTGTTATGTTTACCCTCCCAGAGCAACAATTTACAAGTGTATTTGTAAGTGGCTATTTAGACAGCCCATGTATGGTCTTTGTTTACTATAAAGATGCAATCCTTTATCAGAAAAATCAATTTAAGAGATTTCTACCTTGGCTACTCTGATCATTGCTGGTGTTACTCAGAAGTGAACCAGGAAAATAATTTTTGGAATGATCTGACTAAATACAAACAAATCTTCCTGAGTTCAGTATGTTTTCTGCTTTGTTAAATCAAAGAATTAAAATGTGATACAAGTGATCTTGTTCACAGTGTGGCTCCAGAAATAGTTGCAGCAGTCTACCTAGGTGTAGTGGTTGGAGCACTGTGGTTTGTGGTGTGGCTCAGGCTGCTTTAGAGGCTTGGAAAATGTATGGACAAATTTTTAAGTGTGAGTTTCAGCCTAAGCTCATGCCATTTCTGAAAGGGCTTTTAGGTTCCACCTGGACTCTCCTTGATCTTACGAAAAGTCCAGTTGCACACATCTGTGTGTCAGAAGGAAAGGGCAGCTGGGTGTGAGGTTGCCTACCCATTTGGCAGTTTCTTTCTCTGTTTGGTGGCAACCTCCTTTAATGTCTCTATTAGAGGCACTAGTGTAGTCAAAAGATCTTTTTATCATTAGTGTTCTGTTTTGAGTAACATACTCAGCATTCAGGAAATGTATTTTGATTGTTCAGGCTCAGTCAGATATGGCATTACAGTTTCATAATTGTATTAATTATGTTGATCTAAGCAAAAAATTGAATATTATAATTAAAATTTATGTAATACATGCTGCCAATAAATTTATCATTCATAGTAAGGCATTCTAATGGGAAAAACATCTGCAGCACCAGAATAGCCAGTACCTTGGGCTGTGGTTTCTAAACCATTTTCTGTACAAAATGTCTTTCTGTGAAATATAGCCTAGATTATTAAACCCATGGCTCCTTGCTTTGTGCAATTAACATGAAATAGGGAAAATTTTGTGCTCTTCTGTTGCTTGGCAGAGATACTGAGTGGGAGCTCAGTAGCTTACTCAAGTTAATGAATAAAAAAGGATTTGCACTTAAAGTCTTAACAATGCATATTAAGGTTTTAGCGTGTTATAAAATGTAAAATTATGGCAGAGTATATGAGCAGGATTAATAAATGGATGGAGCTGCTTTTACTGAAAAGCAGGGATCTTGACTTTAAGGCTTTAAACCTGCAAATATTTGCTAGTCAGTATGAAAATGAGTTTTCCTTCCTCTTTCCATTTTTGTTCTTTCAGTTTACACAAGCAATAAAAATAGTGTTTTACTTGTTTATATTTGTACCATAAGAAAGAGGGCAAGGTAGACCAAATAGACTGACAGAGTAGATGATCCTTTTACACACATTTTTTTAGTGCTGGAACCTAAGCTTCCTGATTAAAAAATGCATTTTATAACCACTGCTTGATGATGAAATTGTAGGCATTGGGAGCACCACTGCTTGTTGTGAAGTCACGCTTAGATTCCAGCACTGAACTGAGGATATCTGATGTGTGTTTCTGGCAGCTTGTACACAAATCTCACAGATACACTTCTTGAAGAATATAAACCACCAGTCATTTCACTGCTGATATTTCTACAGTCTCATCTTACTGACAGCTACAGGCTGCTTTTCTCATTCCCTATGGTCATAAACCTGGCCTAAAAATCTGATACAGCAGCTATGTCCAAAGTACTGGTGTTGAGCCTTTCTGGTGTGTTGGGTTGCCTGCATTTGTAAGTGCAGCACTTGCTTGGCAGGAGTCTGCCATTAGACATCACCGTACTGCCACAAACAGGCCTGCTGTTCTTCAGTTGGAAGGATGCTGGATTTTGTGTTGGCGGTGTCTGCAGGACGGACATGCTTACATGTTCATCAGCAGTGTGACTGTTGTTAAACCATTTCTTTTCACTTCCCATTTAGTTTCCCTGTGTTGGTCTCTTTTGTTCTGTCTTACATGTTGCTGAATATTTTGCAATAGTAAAGTATGTTTTTATTTTCCCCAGATTCTGATTTTCTCTAACTGTTGGCAGTTAGCTTGTTTTTGACCATATCAGTGCAACTGAAAGCAGTAAACATGTTTTTTATGCACAAAATAAAAGTCTGTCTTATGCTCTGACATTGAGTTCCCCACACATATTTTTATGAACTCTGAAAGCTGTATCTTGGTTAGCAGGTATCTAATTGAGCAAAGTTGACAAAATATGTGATATGGGAGCAATTCTTAAGCCATGAACAATTTATTTATTTATTTATTTATTTTTTTAAAGACTGATTTAACTGCTATCAGATGATCGCTGTCATGAGTTACTTGGCCAAACCCAAGCAGTCTACTTTTATTCTGTCAGTCTGAAACCCTTAAAATTAATTCTGGTCATCCACATGTGAAATTCAGCATTGCGAAGCAGTCAGCTTTGTATAGGTCCTGACCCTTTGATCCACATAGTTAATAAGATTGTACTTTCTGATACAGTTTTTTATGTGTAAGTAATTTCTCCCATTTTGTATAATATTGACTCTTCTTTTCAAAATATTTTCATTTTTTCCTGAAAAACAAGAAAGTAATCAAAATGTTTAGACAGGAACTTGACCTTTTGAAATGGTAGGGTGACTTGTGTGCTTGAGGACATTAAAGCTTTGAAAATAAAAGTTAAAATAAAGGGAGAGGCTTTTCTCTTCAGATTGTTTTTAAACATTAAGCTATCTGGGCTTTAGGAGCTGATAATTCTCTATAATGTTGTTTACTATTAATTTATTGGTAACACTGTTTCATGCTTGTGAAATATGGGGACATACTGCCCATTGCTGTGAGTTGTCGTCATTCCACCGAAGTATGATTCCACAGAGGACTTGCCAAACATTTGCTTTGCTTTTTTACAAGCAATAAGGCTTCCCCTTTCTCAGAGTAGCACTGAAAAATGTTTCTGTTCCCTCCAATTGAAGTGTACTGCCAGCATTTGTTTTTTTTTTCCTCCAGTCAAACCTGCCCGTGTGTTACAGGGTTGGGGTGTACCTTTAGGTGAGGTGGTTGATCGTTAAAACGCAGTGGTTCCCTTTATTTTCTTTTGAGGTCATCTCTTCTTTCTGTATGTGGATAAATGTTTATTCCAACACTGTTTATCTTCTTACATCCTTTGTCTACCACTTTCTAACAAGTATGCTCCTCATGCACTAGTCTGTTTGGGCATTATATAGATGAAGCAGGTTTTTAAAGTTGATGTTTCTCTAGGTCTCACTTTTTCTGTTTTCTGAGAGGATGTCTACATTCTGACCATTTATTGCTTTCTTCTTTCCCATTGACATTTGTAATAAAAAAATATGGTTTTTTACCTGCTGGATTTACAGTCTAGACAGCATACAAAGGGGCTAAAGGATGTAGGCTACAGGGAACATGAATGACAGAAGTCCAGCCAAAAGCTACTCATACTATGACTTTTGTTCAGCATCTTTTAAAAATGTTTCTTGGGGAAGTACTTTGTCCTGCAGTTACTTATTCCCAAGTTTACACTCCTTAACATGTGTCTTACAACTTAGCATATTGAAAACAGTGAAAGAAGAAAAAAGGCTGATTCCTTTTACCCTCTTTATTTTCTTCTGGATCTCAGTCTTGTCTTTGGTCTGTCAGAAGTGTTACAGATTTGGTACTCTTGCCTCCCACATATCCAAGACATGTAAGTCCTTTCAGCTCTGTCACCTCCGTGATATTACTGACATACAATACTCTTGAGCAGTCCACTGTGAAAATTCCTACTGCTGCCTTCATTTCCTCCTATTTGAACTGCTATAATTCATAGCTATCAGGCACTTAACTGCTGTAATATTCCATAGGAGTGGTACTAGCACAGTATAGTATCATAACAATGTTTTTTGGGTTGTGACTACTGTGTGCTTTAATTTTTACAATCTGTGATAACTTGGTCTCTGAACTGTAGCAGAAAACCTGAATTTGTTAGTGTGTTTTCACTAGACTACTCCTAAATCAGCTTGCAACATCTCTAGTAAGGATCTTTTCTAACGTAAATGATTCTATGATAATAGTTAATTGCTCCCCTGATTTCGGGTGTAGTCAACTTCAGTGGTCTGCAAATTTTTCATTGACTTTTAATTCCAGATTCTTACTTCTTCACATCAAAGATTCTATGTTGAATGATGAAAAAAGAAAAAAAAAAAAAAAAAAGGATGTGGGTGGAAATTGAATAGATGTGAGTAACTTGAACAGGGAGAAAGATTGTGCTTTTCTAAATGCAAAAATTGATGCCACTTAGTTCTGCTCCCTGAGATTATTAAAGTAATTAAATTTTATTACAATTAGACCTTCAAATTTATATTGCTTTGAACCGAAGCATTTTTATGTAAATGTGACTTGTTCTGCCTTTGCTTGTACTGTTCAACGTCTGAGAATTGCATAATTTACAAGAACAAGCAAGTCACTGAACATAGTAGGCTAAGCTTCTAACAATACCCTTGAATTTCACACTTGAGATTTATTGCCCTTGCTCAACTGCAGACAAACATTAGCATTTACACATGTAACTACGTGCAGGCACAGGGAAAGAGAACCTTTCAGTATTGCACCTGTGTTAGATTTCAGGCAGAAGATAGAAATTTAAATTCTTTTCTTAAGAGAACCAAGTGTGTTACTGTTCCATGGTATCTGGGTGGCAGAGTAACAAAATACAAGTTTGTGAAATATGTATGTTGCAGAAATATATAGGTTGCAGACTTGATCTATATACAGCTGTAAAGTGTTTTTAAGAGACAGATCTTTATTCAATTAAATCTGAGTGTGAGATTTTCCTCTAGTTTACCCAGAATGAGTGGTAGGACTGGAGTCAGGAGTGGCCATGCATTGCACCCTTGCTGCAAACTCCAAGGGTGGGAACGGGGGTGTGGAAGGCTTTGAGTTTAGGGCTCTGGTGGAGGGGCTTTCTGTTTACAACACCAGAAGCTCTGGTGTAACAGCCTTCAGTGCTCTGAGAAGTTGTTTGGCAGGGGGAGAATGCACTGGAGTCAGTGTTGCAGTTACAATCACAGTAACACCTCATCGGAAATACAGCAAAAATAAGTGCGGTAACACATACACATTTTGGGCTGTCATTTTGAAATTCAGATGAAAGTAACTGATCTAGAGTAACTTTTCACTTGTTACATGGTTTCTTTTTTGCCCACTTCTGTTTTTCAGCCTTCCCAAGCTATGTTTTTGTTCACTTGGTTTTAATTCTGTCCCAGTTCATTATCTTAATGCCAAAACAATTCCTCTGTGGGTAAAGAAGTGAGCATGCTAAAAAGGTACTGGCTGGTCTTTAAGGCCATGTTTGTACTAGTAGGAGAAACAAAGTAGATGGATGAGCTGAGGAGGAGAAATCCTTAACTATGATACAAATTAGAAAACTAGAAATACTGGTGTTCTTAATGTATACATACTTTACAGATTATTTTCTTTAGGTATTTGTAAATTTGAGGGGAAGCTTTCACAATGGAACATGCCAGAGAAGAGCTTTTATAATCGGACATCTTAGGGCAATAAAAGGAACCATGTACATAACTATTCTGTTTATTAAATATGTATTTAATCAATCTACCTCTGCTCCAAAGAACAAGCATTGCATACTTTAGCATCCATTTGACTTTACTTGTGGTAGCTGGTAAAGCAGCACAGCTGCATCACAATACAAATGCAGCCAGGCAGCTGTTATTCTGTGGCCCTGCTGGGGATGGAGAATGTGGTGGAGTTGTGTTGATAGAACTCTATCTCCTTGGACAAAGGACTGGAGAGTAAACCCCTTCCAGTCCTCAACTTGTATGAATCACTGTGCCACCGTGCCTTCTTTCAAGTGAAAACTAAATTTAGATCTCAGGAGTCTTTTTGAAATTATATTAGGTAAGAATGTCTCGCAGCACTTTCTGATGTCTCTCACATGGGATTTGTTAGACCTACCTCCACTTTTAAAAATAATGTGAAGGGAAAGTAGCTTAAGGTATGGCCTACAGACATGGCTTAATGCGTATAGCTTTTCCAGTCATGGGAAGTACACTTAATTGAGACAACTGACAGATAAACAAGGAATGGTACAGGCAGATCTAATCAATCTCACATGCTTGTTGCAGTAATTAAGCTATCAGTAGCAGAGTTACTATTTTATAAGCTGCAAACCACTTAGGTAGCAGTGTGTGTTTTGTATTTACCACGTTTGCACATTTGCTTTTACAACACAAACAAGTTAACATCAAAAAAAGGCTCTGATTTTTGAATGAGTAATGGTTTCACTGGCTTTTTTTTAATCCTTTGTTTTTGTGCAGGTCAAGGCAACAGATGCAGATGCTGACCAGTTTGGTGAAATTGAATATTCTCTTTATGATGGATTTCATTACGAAAAATCCAAAGCCTTCCAGATTGACCCACATACTGGTCAGATCTGTGTGTATCAAGATATTGACAGAGAAGAAAATCCAACCACTTACGATCTCTTAGTAAAAGCTATAGATGGGGTAAGTTTTGACTTTACATATTGCCAGATTTGTGAATGCATTTGCAAAACTTGGATGTGCTGTATACTTTTAAATGAGAATGTAATGAGTGTGTAAAAAAAAATGTTGGAATTTGAGTAAATTTTTATGCCTTTAGAGGGGAGAAAGTATTACCTCATGAACCATAGACTTTGACCCAAACTGATAGAATGGCCTATGAAATTCCTAATTATTTCTAAAGTTCTTGAAAACAGTTTCTAGGATGAGTTGGTCTTTGCCGATTTTCTTCCTCCTCTGGGAACTTCCTCCTCTGGGAACGTATGGGTTCTAGGTTACCTCTGCTCCCTGCTTCCTGAGATGACTACAGGAGTAATAAACCAGTAACTTGTGCTAGAGCTGTGTGGCTAAATAAATTCTGTGTCCCTTCTTGCTAACTGATGCCATTGCTGCTGCTGTGGCTGGGTATCACAGTATCACAGTATAAGCAAAGTTGGAAGAGACCTCAAAGATCATCAAGTCCAACCCATTACCACAGACCTNCCTCACTGCAGGAGCACATCTGAACGTTTTCCCACTTTACAAGATCAGGTGCTTGGAACTGTGTATTCACAGAACATCAAGTACAGGGTAGTTGTATGTGCCTGAAATAGTCCATTTCAGATCTGCTTGGTGAGGTGGGTGAGATGTTCACTTACATCAAGATGTCTGGCCTACCCAGTGACACATAACAGAAAATTTTGGTAGTGCAACTTCTGAAAAAGACTAGAAGGAAATAATTCCTGGATTCATTTGGTTACGAAAGCGAGAGGCTCGGATGGAGACCAGGTGATGCATTTCTTAACTTTCTTCTGCTGTAATAGTGAGCTGAAGAGGCCAAATTAAAAAGTTACTGGTTGGCTGCAAATTTTAAAATTAATATGAGGACACTTGATGTTACTCAAGCCACAGTTTGTAGCATAATTTGAGCTCAAAAAAATAAATTATTTCAGGCTATACAATCTTTATATAATATTTTGAAAATCAAACTTGCATTTAAGATATTGTCCTAAGCATATCTAAAACCTGTTTGAAATGTAGTTGTGCTAGAATTTTTAATTTTTAATTTTTTTTTAGTTGATGCCTGTGTTTTTTATTATGCTGCTATGAAGTAGTGTAGTGAACTATGATTTCCATACTCATTAGTAGATTAACTTAAGTAGCTGCAGCTGGTACATGGTATTAACTTGCATTTTGAGAATATAGTAGTAAAGGGTATATTTGTGTGCTCTTGAATTTGGGTATGTGTGTAATAGTTAATCTCCATTTTGTGTTAGCAATCACTATTCAGTGTGTTTTAGAGGCTACAGAACTATTCTCTTGTATTAATAGTACCTTTAGCAATGTGTCTCTTCTTCCCCATGGACTTCAAGGAAAAACAATTATATAAGAATACTTTTTCTCTTGTGTTTGTTTTCTGCTTCTTACTTGAAGGTCTAATTATTTAAGAATGGAAGTTGAGGTTCCACCTCGGCACAAGTCGAGGAAGTTGAGGTTCCACCTCGGCACAAGTCGAGGAAGGTGAGGTTCCACCTCAACTTCCAGGGGGAACTTCTTTGCTGTAAGGGTCACAGAGCGCTGGAACAGGCTCCTCAGAGAGATTGTGGAGTCTCCTTCTCTGGAGACATTTGGGGCCCACCTGGATGCATTCCTCTGTGACCTGACCTACATTATGGTACTGCTCTGGCAGGTGGATTGGACTCAATGATCTCATTAAAGTGATATTAAATGATAGACCAATTTGAAAATTATCTTCATTTTCAGTGATGTTGTGTTTTCTGAAGTTCAGTAATTGGGAGAGGGCTTCAATTTTTTTGATTGCTTTGTCTGTGACAGGAAGGATTTCATCCTTTTACAGAAATTTAGCACTTTGTTGATCTCATGTATTTCTCTTGTAAAAATGTGCACATCTGATACCTAAATGCTAAAGCACCTAAATTCAATACTGGCTTTTCTAAATTTTCAGTATACTTGAACTCTGGACCTTTAAAGCAGAATTGCAGCAGGATGTTTTGTCTCCTGGCACTCCGCTGCTGTTTTTGATGAATTAAAGACATGAGGCATAAAGTTCAAAGTAAAGGCTATGGTCAGGGGACAAAAGATAGAGAGGAAGAGTAAAGGGTCACTTTTGACAAAGCAGGAGGAGAGAGATGAAAAGGAAAGAAAATAACACTTAATTAGAATCAAGGAGGGAAAAGAAAGTATTTTCCAGGTGGTGTTCAGTTTATCTTACAGCAGAAGTATCGATTTCCTCCACCTGTTCATGCCTACTCCATTACATGGTTGTGGATCTTGTCAGTCGTGTCTTATATGCATTATGTGGAGAGCTTAATGGGAGAACTGAAATTGCACTCGAGCCCATATAGAGGCAAATGGGAAAATGATGTAAACAAACATTCCATGTGAGCTTGTGGGATCACTCTTGCTGATTGAGACAAGACTGATCATGTTATCATTAGCCCTTTCAGTTGGCAGCACCAATTGTGGTCCCAGAGTCACTGACTTCACATATGTATTTGGTACTCGTTTGTGAAATATTTCTATATTAAAAGACATCGTGCAGCTAGGTTTATAGAAGGATGTTTGCCCTGAGTCCTACATGATCTGCATCTAACTCCCTCTCCTGAGCTGTGGGAGAGTAGAGAAGATGACCCTCCTGTGATTCACATGCCAGCTTTTCATGAAGCACTGCCTGTTCAAACTGCATCCGTAGTCATGACACCTGTATTTATGCACTTATGATAGATCAGGAACAGTTACAGTGGGCATCTGGGGAGTCTTTGAATTTAAAATCAGGTGAAATTTTCTTGTAATGGTGTTAAAACAATACTTTTTTTTTCTCTTGAAAAAAAAAAGATGAAGCTGTGTTGTTTGGGGAGCCTCTCTCTCCACTAGCACTTGAGAGAGATTTAGATTATGCACACTGAAATCTGACAATACTGTCAGTTCTGACTTTTTGTTGCATCAAATGACAGAACAGAGGCTAAAAATTGAACATTTGAGGAAAGGAATTTAAAAATTAACTGTCACTTTCTGTTGCTCATAACATGTTTTCACAAATGTTATTTTTTCAGTCAGCAACAGATTTGTTTAGATCAGTCTTTGTATTTTTCAAAATATTCTGTGTCATGCTTACTTCTGAGTGTGTCCATGTGGTTGAAAGTAGAAGCCTTTTTTTTTTTTTTCTTCTTCTCTCCTCACTTGGGATTATACTTAAAAGATTTCCATAGCCAAAGCAAGAACTGGGTCATAACCAGTGAATATTGTAAGTTAATACTGTACTTGACTTCTGTGAGGGGAATACACTGCTGCTTCAGGAAAAGAAAGATCTGTCTCCATCATAAAATTTCATCTGTCTCCTGAGAGACTGATTCATTCCAAAGTAAATGGGGGAACCTAATTTCCAGAAATTTCAGTCTTTATGTAACTCCATAGGATAAATGCAAATTGACTGAAGAGTGGGTTGGGTTTTTATGTCTATTTAGCAATAATGAAACTTGGAAAAAGCAGTTTAATACAAGTTCTCATGAGCTTTTGCAGTCTGGTTTCATGCTGTCCCAACCATGTTTTTAGATGCTTTTACTCCTGATCGCACATCTTCCTCGGCCCTCTTCCCTTAATGGTTCCGATTTCTGTTCTAAAGTACATGAATGTTGTGGAGCTGCAGAGCATCTTCTGACAGAGCACATGGGCCTCCCCTTTTAGCTCCTGCACAGAGATTTCCTTCCTGTGGAAATCAAGATACTGGGAGAAGGGACTCCCCTTCAAGTGGGGTTGGAATTTTGGCAGTGAGCCCAATAGGTCTGCATGTCTCCACTTCTCAATTTGCACAGGATTTCATGGCTATCTCAGTAGTTTTGAGGCTGATGGAAGCCCAGTACTCATTGCAATGAAGGAACCAGTGTGAGTAGGTGATTGCAGTAAAAACAGATGAGGTTAGACTATCAAGGACATGCATAATACTTGGTAGCAGTAATAAAAATAACTGTGTTCAGACTTCTCTGTCACAAGAAGCTAAACTTCTTTGTGGACTCAGTCAGCCTACCAGAGTTGCTCTGAGTGCAGTTTGCCTAAATTTGATATTTCAGGGTATTAATTGTAAGTGTTGTTTTATTTAACAGATATTTTCATTGTTCAGTGTTGTTGCAACATGTTCCGTTGAAGGAAACTGGGGCTGTTTAGTTTGCAAAAGAGAAGGATGAGGGGAGACCTCATCACTTTTTACAACAACCTGAAAGGACATTGTAGAGAGGTTGGTGCTGGTCTCTTCTCCCAGGTGAACAAGAGGGAATGGCCTCAAGCTGTAACACTGTAGATTTAGACTGGACATTAGGAAAAAATTTTCACAGAAAGAGTGGTCAAGCATTGCAGTGGGCTGCCCCGGGAAGTCACCAACCCTTGATATATTTAAAGGGTGTTTAGATGTAGTGCTTCAGGATACAGTTTAGGGGTGAACTTTGTAGAGTAGCATTATTGGTTGGACTTGTTGATCCTGAGGGTGTTTTCCAGCCTGAATGTTTCTGTGATTGTGTGATTTCCTAATGATGGGCTGAAGTCAGTTCTGCACTTCTAAAATTTATCTTTTTTTTTTTTTTTTTTTTTNNNTTTTTTTTTTTTTTTTTTTTTACTTTTACCTTTTTGATTTATCCAACAGGGTGGGCTGAGCGCCCAAGCTTTTGTTCGCATCGAGATAGAAGATATTAATGATAATCAACCTGTTTTTGAACAAGCTGTCTATGTGACGAGCATCAGTAGTCACACACAACCAGGAACAGAAATCGTCAGTGTTGTTGCCACAGACAGAGATTCAGGACTATATGGTGTCGTCACATATGAACTGGTCCTGGGAGAGTTTTCGTCTTTTTTCACAGTGGATGCATCCACAGGTACTGTATGAGCCTATGATTCAGAAAAGCTGTAATTATACAACATGCATCTTAACCTTGACTAAGCTTGCTTGCTTTTTTTTTTTTTTTTTTTTGAGTCATGTCATACAGTTGAAACTTAGACTGTGCTGGAAAATAATTCTAGAGAAAGATGGAGCCTTTGCATTCACTGAAATAAAAGGAATAGGAAATGGTGCATGCCAATACAATACAGGGCAAGCAGTGTGCCACTTATCCACTGTTTTCAGCTGCACATCTGTTCGTTGTTGTGAGGAAGTAATGAGGACATTAGTGGTGTTGCTTTTTACAACAGTATCTGAATTTCTTGTTCTTGAGGAGCAATAAGAGATCCTTCAAGATCCTCGTCCTTTCGTTTAATCTCTCTGTTTCCAAACTAATATTTTTTTTTTCTCCACACCATGCTAGGATAAGTCCCCATTCTGCTCACAGCCTTGTAATATCCAGCTGCTTCCCTGTTTGATTCAGTGATGAGCTTTGCAAAAAAATTTTTTTTTTGCCTTTTACTTCCTGATGTGACTGTGTGCTGGTTTGAGGCTAATTGGAATATTTTAATGAAGAAAATTATATTACAGGCTGAGAAAAGAAAACAATGGTGATGTCTACTTCACTCATAGGCTTGCTGAGATGTTTAAGACTAAGAATACAAAACAAAGATAACACTCGGGCACAGACACTCTCGGGCTGTCTAGCAGCTTCTTGCTTTCTCCTCTCTGCTGAGTAACCTAACTAACGACTTTCCTTCTACCCTCCCCGGCCCATCCTCCAAACTCTTGTGATGTATAGGGGTGGGGAGAAGGTGGAAGGGTGGTTGGAAGCCCCTCCTGGGGTCTCTGATTTCTGGGAGGGGTGTTGTGTTTCTGTATTACCTTTAACTTGTACATTTCTGTAAATATTCCTGTATATAGTGTATATATCTGCTTGTACATTGTGCTAAGCTGTAAATATAGCTTCGTCTCTTAACTTCAGCTGTCTGAGTCTAGTCTGAGTGATTTTACAAAGTGTGGGGGGGGCGGGGAACTCCCAAACCCTCACAGACTGCATCCTTCTTGTTTTTGGAGAGAGATTCAGTAAAGGAGTGACAATGAGAGCAGAAAAAAAAATTATAGTGAAAACAAATCTGGCTGATTTTTTTTTTTTTTTTTTTTTAAGGCAGATTGGATCACAGAGATCAAATTACTTTTCCCATGGCCACAAAACATGTTCTGACCTTAAAATAGTTACCAGCATCAGCTGGAAAGAACATGAACAGTTTATCTACAAATGTGGTTAACTAACTTGCATCTATTATTTTGCTTGAGAGCCAGCCTTTGTGTAAGGAGGTATCTGGATCAATGATTTTGGTTTGTAATGGCCTTGGCACAAGAGATTATGTTTTAAGAATTTTTGGGGCTGTTGTATATGTTTATATATTAGCTGTTTGGAATATGAAATATTGAAAGGCTCCATTCTTTCAAAATGCTGCATATTTTCACTTTCCTACATGGTCCCCAAAATATCCTGATGAACAGAAGAAACCAACCTTCCTAGGAAGTTTGTCTGCTTGTCTCGACTATTTTAGAATTTACTTAATTGTAGACTTTTAACTCTCTGTCAAATCAGAGTCTCTGGGGCATAACCAATGCCAAAAATACATAGTTCATTCAATAATTAGGGAGCTGGATCTCCACAGTTAAATAACTGGTCATTTGAAAACAGTCTCAATAGACTTGTCATAGCCTATGTAGGGTATATGTACTTTCTATACTGTGGTATCTAGATTGCAAATTTGAAAATCTCTACATTGGTTTTCTTCGTACCCCACCCCCCACTCCTCCACCCCCCACTTCCCTTTTTCATTTTTAAAAGAAATAGATATAATGAAATAAAAAACATAACATGAATTTTTCACTCCTATGGCTACCTTCTGGCTGTTGCTTTGTTAAAGCAATTATATGCATGTATCAAGAAAGTTTTTAGCTTTGCAGTGAACTGTGTCCACAGTTCGAACTTCTTGAAGGGCCTCCATCTTTTTTTTTGAAGTACTGTGATGTGGATAATGTGTACAGATAAATTCAAGGGGAGTGGGAAGGAAGAGCCCTTTTTTGAGCAAATAGATGTTCCATTTAAAAGTGTTTGGAATTTTAAACAAGTCTTTATTAGTGATACTTGTAGCTTTTGGATATTTTGTGGTATTCTCTTATAAAACTTAGTGCATTTCCCTATCAGAAAAAATTGAAATTACATTTATTTCTTTTTTTGATTGGCGATAGACTATCCACACGAAAAATGAACACTTAAAGAACTGTGTAATCAGAAAAACGTATGGATGGGGAACTGTAAACCAGTTTCTCGTGACTCCTGCCGTTGTTTGTTTCTTGCATTGGTGTAAACAACATCTTGGGTTCGTTATGTTTCCTTTTGTAGATATCTGATCCATGCATCATCCATGAACAGCACTCATGAATTTTATTAGAACAGAACAAGCTGAAGAGCTCTTCTGGCTGAGAAACTGTTCGAGCTATGTTTATTGGCTTTCCCATTGTTTCCTAATAAGCTATCTGAAGGATAGTGTATTTATAGTTAGAGTTGAGCAGGTTATTAAAAATGTAAGTCACAGGACACAGTCTCAAGTGTTGCAGAAATCCTGTGCAGTGAATAGCATAGGACATTGTTCAATTAAAACATTCTCTAAGAGATATAGAGCAGTCTAGTAGCGTAGTCAGCTAGAGAAGAATAAAAAGGAAGAATACACCTGAAAGACACACAAATTGAAGGGTCTAAGAATTGTTGACTTAATCAGCCAAAAGACAGATGTAAGTCCAACATCTTGCCTCTTTAACAGTGCCTGGATGTAAAAAGAGGGGTTAAGTGTAGAATTTGTGCAGAACAGTTCCTTCGCTGACATATTTTTCTTGTTTTGGTAGTGTGCAAATTTAGTGTTATGCTACTTCCATTACTGTACTATGGCACCATATATAAATACAATTTAATGTCAAACTGACTTAAAATATTCTTTTTTTAGTTGGTTTAGAGGACCAGAATAGATTTACTACAGTTACAAATTTTGACAAGCTGTTCTATTGAAGAAAATGGAAACGTTGTTGTTTTAACTGTCACATCTTAAAAGATTTTCAATCCATGAAAGTTTGTGTTTTGGTTTTTTTTTTTTTTTCTAAATTACAATACAGGTTGAAACCAAAAATCGAAATAGAAAAATTTCCTTTTGAGGAACAAAAAATCCAAACTTTAGTTAAATCCATGCCTTATACAATGTTAATACATAGCAGATTGTAATATGCATCGAAGTAAAATGGGGATGCATCCTTTTCTAAAGTAAACAAGGCCATTTTTATGATGATTAATGATGTTTTCATATAGTACTGTAGAAAAAAGTAGTTTATTTTTAAACTACTTCTGGCATTTTCGTACAGCATGGAGTACATTTGCTCAACATATGAAGAGGTTCACATAACATTTTAAATTAGGAGGTTTTTATTTTGGAATATTTTGAGGCCACTTGCTTTTTTTTAAAGATGCAATTTCTTCAAGTACTGTTTCTCTGATCTTTCATGTGAAATTGATAGCATATTCACAATGCTGCCAATCAGAGGGGCATGTTGAAGACATTGGTTTGACATGCTAGGTTTTCAGTTTTGAAGAATTTTGAGTTAAGTCACAAAGGAAAAACTAGTGGTCTCAGCTGAATAATTTGTGGCCATCTGCCTTCACTGGAATCTCATTTAATGAGAAATCTAATGTAAAGAATGCAGGAGATTGTGTATTCTCCTTGAATCACACACAATTTGCTGTATTAAGTGTGAGAGTGCGGATTCTGACCTTTAAAGAAGGTATGTAGCAGAACAGCATTAAAAACGTATCCATAGAGCCCGTTAATGTGTCTTCTATGAATAAAATCCACTAGAACTGACCATCTACAAAGAGAAAAGTTCCTACAACCTATGTGCCAAAAAATCGACTATACCAAAGCACAGTGATATGTGCACAATACAATGCAAGCTGTTTACAAAAATATTCTAGTCCACTCCCCTTTCTTGTAGTTCCGTCAATGTAAGATCTTAGAAGAACTTACCAGATGAGACAGAGCAAACTGCCATGGCTCTGTACAGAGGTCGTGGGCTCATAACAAGAAAAATGGAGAAAAGGTAAAAATTACATTCAAACCTTCTGTTTTTGAGGAGGACAATAGTGTAAGATTTGTACAGTAAAGTCCAGACAGTCAACACTTTTCATTAACTATATGGATTTCAAGTACAGATGCATACTTCATGTTCTCACTTAACCTAAAGAAAAGAATAAAGTGGCAGATCACATAGAAAGCAGACAGCCTTGGCAAGATGCCTTCATGATGTCTGACTGTTAAAGTAAACATACTAAGGGAGTCTGTGCAGTAGAAAATGAATTTGTGAAGATTAAGGGGATCATTTGGAATGTCTCTTCATGCCTTCGATATAAGAACAGCAAAAATACCTCATTGTGCTCATATCAGGCTTCATTCCTTACCTATGCTGGAAATGTGCAGCTTTTGGTGCAGTGTCTTTGAAGAAACATCATCTCTGTTTACCACAACAGTTGAATTTTATTACCAGCTTATGCATTGTGTTTTCTTTGGGTCTGCAGGCTGGCAGCTTCATTGAAAATGAAGATGGTTTGGGAAAACTTCCATAAGATAAGGAAACAGGGCTGACCTGGTGGGATGATGCATCGGTGGTTGACCTGTGTAGGTTGTGTAGAGAAGGCTCTGCCTTTGTCTTCAAAAGTACTATTCACTAGGCCAAAGTCCTGCTGACTTATTGGTGTATGCTTTGATTTTTGGTGCTTCGTCGGTTTTGTTTATTGGTTTGTTCCTCTAATTTATGCTTTATGCGAAAATTTTCTCTTTGTATGCAATAAGACAGCAAAAGTACTCAGAGTTGCTATTACCTCCTTTTAAAGGAAATAAAATAGAGGAAATGTCTCTAACATCAAATTATGTCTCTTATATGCTGTTACTGTCAAATTAGCGTTTTGTTGTTTTCATTAGGGAAGAATTATTTGAATGTAATAGTCCAGTACAGAGAAAGCTACATTGAAGTATTTTTCCCCTGATATTTGATGTCCTAAGGTGAGACATAGAATGTTTGTTGTACTAACTCAGCATTGTACTAAGCAAAGATCCCAAACCGTAGTCCTCTTGTGTGAGGTTCAAATAGTGAGATGGCAATGAATTAACATGACAGTTGGTTCAGTATCCTCAGGTTTCTTTTAATGTGGACTGCAGAAAATGAGAGTTTTTGGAGAGCTGAATGTTAGTTTTAATAGTATTCTGAAGAATACGTAGTAAATACAGATTTGTTGACAATTTGAGGGGGGGTCTATGTTGAGATTTTAAATTGGAGGGAAAGGTCGAGCAAAATATCCCTTTATTTTTTAAATAGTCAAGTCAAATGAAAATCAGTCAATATGTTCACAAAGTAAACAAGGAACTGAAAGCTCTAACAGTTTAGCAACTGCTACGATCACCAGAAAGACCCAGTTGGGTTCTTCCTTTGCTTTGAGCAATATTTAATCTATTTGCTTTCTGGTAGATGTTGTGACCACCTGATTGAAGTTGGAGTCATGGGACATTTCTTTACCCTATTAATATTTCTTCCATCATTTAGACAAAGTGGAGCACCTTCCTTGCTCAGGATAGCTGCATGTACTGGGGACTTCATAGCTAAAGCACCGCCGTTTCTTGATAGATGGGGAATGTGGGCCATTCTCCAGCCAGCAGCTTGTTCACTGCCTGGCTTTTAGCTGGAGGGAACACATTCAGGTTGCTTTATTTGCCATTTCTCGAGAGCTTGTTCAATTAAATACTCATTTTTGGGACCAGTATAGGGCTTCAGAAAACTCCGACTAGGTCTGATGAATCTCCATTTGAAACGTTTCTTTTGGCTTTTACTGCTGCATGCTTTTTCCTTAGGAATTCATCCTTTGTGAAATCAGTAAGCTACCAAGCTTTTTAGATACAATAGTATTACGAAGTTGAGAATGAGAACTAAAGAATTCCTTTCTTTAAACTCTGTTTCTCAAAATCATTGGGAAAAAAAGCATTACGAATTCTGTTTTATCTGTCCTTTCCCTTGACAGTTATTAATGCACTTCAAACAGTGCATTTTGCAGAGGGCTGTTGTGTTTACTATCAAAGATGCAGTTTCACTTAAAAGGTGCATTTTAAATACAGGTGAACTGCTAAATCTGGGAACTAAATGTTATGCTAAGGTTAGAGAATGGACAACAAGTCAAAGTTATATAGCAGTATCAAGCAGAAACTATCATTCTTCCCTAGAACAATACTGGGTTTAGTGTTAGTCTACACCTCTGAACTGCATTCATCTCCCAGAGCATCACCCTGACTGTGCATCTTGAACATTTTCCTGGCACATAAAAAGCAGTGTGGTACATGTCTTGGCACTGAGAAGCTGGGGTGCAAGGCTGAGTGAGCCATGCTCCAAGCAGGTCAGTGGGTCAGCACTGACCTCTGCAGTATTAAACAGCAGGTTCAATGGCCAGCTTTGAAGGTGGATTGGGGTGATGACCTATACATATCCTTTTGCCATCTGCTTGGTGTCTGAGCTGTCAGCTCATGATGATCATGCCTGCTGACCCATCCTAGGATATTTGCTCAAGAAATACAGCCATAATTTAAAGATGTTAGGGTGTTCACTTTTGTGGTCTTAGAGAGCACTGTTGGTAGTTGTTGATTTTATTCCTCTTTTCGTGTTCTAAAATTACTTTTGTATTTCATCAGCAATGAGAAAGTGTTGGAAGCTATTTAAATGAGTAAACATTTCAAAGCAATCCAAAGTCTGTCATGGAAGTTAGTACTTTCTGATTTATATTTTTGCCTCTGCAGTGTGAAGTGCGGAAAATGTTTTGTTTATCTAAGAATGACTATAAATATGGGCTGACGTTTTTTGTTTTGCTTTCATAAGGACCCTCTGTCAAAGCAGATATATTTTCAAAGCAGTCAGCTTAGAATAATTTGTGGAAATCCTATTGGGATGATCAGTATTATTTCTGCCATACAAAATGTGCTTTTGATGAGTGAACCTGATTTGGTGATCTGTGCTGTTGTAATGTTAGGACTGAATCATGGATCATGGAGAAATACTGTGAAAAGAACCACAGTACGTGGACCTATTTCTTGCCTTTAACTCCTGAGTAGAACCTACCTGTGGAACAGAGTGCATCTCCATAAATGTAAGAGCAACGAGATCAAGCCCATGAGAAATTGTGCTATTAATAGAGAATGACAGATGCCATTTCACTTCACTAATGTGTTTCCATATTCTGTGTGACCATCAGCATCACTGGGAACAAAGTGGAGAATGAGAACTAAAAAGTTAGTACCATCACACATTGAGTGAGGGAGAAAGGATGGAGTAGCTCAGTCACAATTTCACCTGTCATTAATGCTATCTCATACTATAAATTGGATCTTCAGAGCGGTTGCATCTGCAGTAACCAGTAAGCACAGATAGTTCTGCAGCAGAATACCTGTAACCCCCACTGTAGCTGTGCTGAACTAACCTGCGCTAGTGCAGAACTGTTCCCAAGCTCAAGCCTGCGGTGGCAGTTCTGTCATGCAACCAGCATTGCAGATTCTGTCTGAAATGTGCAGGCAAATCATGATAGGCAGTCTGAGTCACGAGTTTGATTTATAAAGGTTGGAATATGTAGTCATGACAGCCATGCTGGTCTTGTCAAGAAAATGAGATTGCCAAGATGTTAGTGAGGCTGGATATTAATGCTGCTTCTGCTGTGTATGTGACTGTTCACCTGTGAAGCAAAATTGTTTTCCGCTCACTGGTCTGCAGAGTGGAGAATAACCAGAGGTAAAATCTTCAACACATTACAGTAATAGAAACAATAAATCATTAATAATGGGAATTAAATGCTATTAAAGGCAGCAGAAAAGATTGTTCATATATATGAGGAGCCAAGCTGCAAGAAAGGTGGTGTTTTTCATGCAGTGACTTCTTAAAGCAGAACCATCCACACAGAGCAGCCTGTGTGGTCCTCTGCTGGGAGCTTTGTTCTGAGTAAAACATTCCTCACAAAAGAGCAATCTCATTATTCCTTTCCCATTGGAAAGTGTTTCTAGAAATTGTTTTTTTGGAATGGAAGCATATATTCTCTACAACAGCAACCTAATTGTGTTTTAAGTTCTCTCAAGCCACAAACCTGCAGACTGCAGATGACCATGGTAGTAACAATAAGCTACTGTCTTTTCTTAATGAGAGAACAGGGAGGAAAGAAAAACTGTGACTGGTCTTCAGCGTGTTATTTAGCACGGCCTGCCTCTGCTGAGTTTGGCACACCCAATGTGTGACTTACACAGCTCATTCCAACCAGATAGTTCCTACAGCTAGCTCTTCACTAAAAGGGTTATCAGACATTGGTGGTTGAATCGCTGTCCCTGGAGGTGTTCAAAAGATGCATAGATGTCATGCTGAGGGACGTGGATCAGCACCAGACTTAGTAGGGTTAGATAATGGTTGGACTCAATGATCTTAAAAGTCTTTTCCAACCAAAATGATTCTATGATTCTGTGGATCCTTATTCCATTTTTTCCCTGGCTGAAAGCACCTGATGCTAATGTGCCTCAGGTTACAGTATGTTTGTTACTTCACAAGTTGTATAACATTATAATCAGCTGTATTGCTTTACGATTCAGTGCATGTCCCTAAAATTTTGAGCATTTGTGTTCTCTTAATCTAGAAAAAACATTCCAGAGTACTCTAAAGACTAGTGATTTATTTGTGGGTTTATGTCTTAACTTGTAAGTCCCCAATATGCTTACAAAGGACACTGAAATGACAGCCTCATGAAACAAGTAGCAAGTATCAGTTTGGGATAATTGTTGTGAACCTTTACGAATGTCCTATAGAGAGCTATGGTTTGAATGTAATTCTCATCGCTGAGACTGAGGTCTTCACTAAAAGCTTTGATGTTCATAAAACTCTTTTTTCTGGAGGAGAAGATGGGACAGTTTCTTGTCATGTTCATTCCATCCTTACTACCATCTTAGGTAATAGTTGTTAAATGTGGGTTTCCGTAGTAATATATAGAGTATTTTAAAATTTGTCATAGTTATCTGGTATTATCAAAGACTTATTTTAGCATTCAGAAGAGAATGTATTTGGAGAGATCTAATCTTATTTAAGATGATGAAACTGTATTTACCTTGAGGAAGGCACATCCAAAGAGCTGTATTTTTTGATGGACTGTTGCCTTTTTTTTTTTTTCCCCCCAATAATTATTTATTCCATACAATTATATAATATATAATTGATAGCATCTTACAAACTCAACAGACCTTAGAATTTGCTATTAATGGGTATTCTAAAAGCAGAACATGATCCTGCAGCAGATACTTGCTTCCCAGAAACTTTTCACAAAGCCCCTTACTCTTAAGGTTTGCACTTTGGGAATTCAACTGTGTTTATGCGGCTCTTTTATTTGGAGACACTTCTGTATTCTTACAGGAATTATTTACCTGATCTCAACTCTTGGACACCTGGTTCATTCTGTGCTCTTCTTGACTGTTTCTGCTCGGGATGGAGGTGGCCTTCCCTCTGCCACCAATGCAGCCATCACAATAAACATCCTTCAGACTGCTTCAGCCCCTGCCATATTTGAGAGATCTCGGTATGCTTTTTCTGTTCCCGAAGATGCACCTGAGAACAGCCCAGTTGGCACTGTAAAGGCCAGAGAGCCATCAAGTAAGTTGCACAGTCAGAGATTACCTTGTGGTTTTGTTGTGACCATTAATTGGAACTATTTGCAGATAATTGTTATAGTTTTTTAATACTTTCATATTATTTGTTCAATCTGTCAAGCATTAAAGTGCTTGATTACAGCAGCTGCTGTAATCATTGCTGTATTGGCATGCTCTTTAAAATAGATGGACATTTGTTCTACTCTCCTTGGTGGTCCATGAGGATTCACAACTGCCTCTCTTTTATTCCAGATGGATTGCTGGGAAGCACATTGTGAAAGTGTAAAGAGGAGTATGCAGTGGTGTGGCTTATGTTAAAGCATTAGTAATGAAAGACAAATCTCTGAGCAATACTTAGAAGCAGACAGGATTCAGAAGTTTCAGAGAATTTATATGAAGGGTTGCTGCAAAAAAACCCCAGACAAACACCACCCCAGCCCCTGAACCTCAAACAAACAAAATCAAAACCCCATTTTTTCCCCTGGATTAACTTTTAAAGTCCATTCATTTGTTGGTTTGGCTTTTATAAAATAATTTTTAGAGGGAGATGAATTAGCTGCTGCGAGACCTTTAATCATAAAAGATGCTTTTGCGAAAGTCATATGTCATGTAATCAGAGAATAGTTTGCATTGAAAGTGACCTTAATAATCATCTAGTTCCAATCCCACTGCTGTGGTCAGGGACGCCTACCACAAGACCAGGTTGTTCAAAGCCCCATCCAATGTGGCTTTGAACACTTCCAAAGAAGGGGCATCCACAACTTCTCTGGACATATGTGTATGTGTAGATAGATAGTAAAGCAGTGGGAGCCATTAGTCCGTGTAAGAGCTTAATGATGGATCTGTATGTGTAAGGTGGTAAAGGCAGAGGTTTTATCTAAGTTTAATTAATCTGGTCCTCCCATTTTCTTCTTCTTGGAAGGACAGTGCACTGACAGCTGTCCTTGGGGTAAGGCAGCACCTGTGGAGTGGCCTTGGTATAGATCTGAACTTTTAGATAGCTTTTGCTTTAGGTAACGTGTATAAAGGCTATAGCAATGGTCATCCATGAATGGTAAATTCAATTCAGTAAAATCTAGTTCTTTCAGAGAACTGCCACATGTATTGTTCCTTCTGATTGTGAATGCCTGCACATAGTGAAATTACTTTTATAAGACTAGTTTGTAGGAGAGCTTTTTCTGTATTTTAGATCAAGGAAAGCCAAAAGGTCTCATGCTATTTTCTCTACAGAGTTTCACCATACCAGGGAGATGAAAGTCAAACAGTGCACAAATGGACAAACTGTATACAGTCAGATCAAGCCTGCATGGTGGTTCGTTTTGTTTTGCTTTTTTTTCTCTGAAAGACTCCACGAGCAGGAAGAAGAAAGCATAAAAAGCCCAAGAAAATAAAATGTCTGTGTAGTTTACATTTTATTCTGATGAATTTAACAATATTCATTCTTCACAGATGTTCTTACCAACTTTCATGTTACTATGTTTGTTTTTGTTTTGTTTGGGTTTTTTTTAACTTTTTTTTTTTTTTTAAATCTCCATTTCTAGATTCTTTAGAAGTGGTTTCTTACAGAATTTCCTCCGGTGATCCACATGGGAGATTCTCTATTGATTCCCGGTTTGGTATCATATGCACCAAAAATCAGCTTGACCATGAAACTCAGTCTGCTGTGGTGCTCACCATTCAGTCACAGCTGGGTAACTTGCCTGTCTACAGTAGCACCCAGGTCAACATATCTGTGATAGATGTTAATGACAATCCTCCGACGTTTTTTATCAAATCTGATAAGGTAACTATTTCACATACCCAGCCTCCTGGCACTGCTGTCTACGTTGCTCATGCAGAAGACAAAGACAGTGGCCTAAATGGGGCAATCAAATACAGTATTGCAAGCACGCAGTCAAATGCATTTAGCATTGATCCAAGCCTTGGAGTAGTAAACCTCACCAGGACAGTGTTTACAGATAAGCAGCAGGAATATACTCTACACATAGCAGCTGAAGACTGTGGAAGTCCTCCTCTGACTTCTTTGCTAATGTTGACAGTGATCATTGAAGACCAGAAGACAGCCCCTACTTTGGTTTTTCAAAACTTGATGTATCAAATAGAAATCAGTGAAGCTACCTCTCCAGGTGCCCGAATCCTTCAGGTTCAAGCTCACTCACTTCAACCACACAGTGTTACCTCCAAGCTGACATATTCCTTAGAACCTAGCATGGATTCTGTTGCATTTAGAATCAGCTCTGATACTGGCTGGATTTATCTTCGGAAACCTTTGAACTATGAATGTGCACAGATACTAAGTTTTAAAGCCCTGGTCACCACCTCCAAGGATGAAGACCTCAGGCAAAATGCAAGTACAGCAGTAGTAGTTAATATCCTGGATGAAAATGATAATTCTCCCATATTTATGCATGACAGCTACTTCTTTGAAGTGGAGGAAAATCCACTCCCAAGGGGTGTGGTTGGCACCATTACAGCAGTTGACAAAGACTCGGGAAGAAATGGGCAACTTTCCTATTTCCTCTTATCTGATGGAAAGTATTTCAAGATGAATTCCAACACAGGTAGTATTTTTTTAATTTGTAACATGCTTAATACTGCTTTGGGAAAGCATCCTTCCCTAAGAGAATGGAACTAAAGTGTGAGGCTTTCAAGAACATCTGTGAATCTCATGGGTTAGTACGTGAATATTCCAACTCAGAGGTTCCCAGTTTGGGGAATTAAATAAATATAATACATGTCCATGTAGAACAAACTGAACCTTAGGACTTCATTCTGGTTGTAAGTTTCAGTGTTTGACTGTAACAAATTAAAATTGAGTTTAAACTACAGCTTCAGTACCTCATATGAGGAACTTCATTGCCTGTGATCAAATACAGTTGAGAAATACAGATCAGCTGTAAGTAACTGTAGAGGTAACTATGACATTTGAGAGTTACAGTGATTTAAAATGTGTAAAAACTTCTGTTACACCAAAACTGAATTAATATTGTACATGGCACCACAAAAATCATATTGACTGAAATTTTCACTGCACAGTGTAATCTGCAGTAGGTCACAAACACCTTGAGTAATAGATACTACGTCCACACAGTACAGCACCATAAAATACATCATGGAGAGCCCAGAGGAATGGAATTCTGTAAGGAACAGAGGCACTGTGAATAATCTGGTTTAGCAAAATGATCTATAATGAGCATAGATCTGCTGTTTAAAATTCCTGTTCTCAGGTTTCCTGCCCTCATGGGGAGCGAATAGGCTCTCTGAGACCTCCTCTGTATGAATCTCAAAGTAAAACTGTCATTTCAAAGCAGGTTCCTGTTGAGTGCATTTAGGGAAGTTTAAAGGCAAATGGAAT
Source organism: Ramphastos sulfuratus (assembly GCA_013399055.1). Classification (NCBI taxonomy): domain Eukaryota; kingdom Metazoa; phylum Chordata; class Aves; order Piciformes; family Ramphastidae; genus Ramphastos; species Ramphastos sulfuratus. Next base: position 174,738 of record WBNM01045864.1, read on the forward strand.
CCTAGGAGTTAACTAGGAAGGGCTTTGGTCAAGTCTGCAGCTAGGTTGAGTATGGTTGAGCTGATGGAGAAAAGACTGGGTCAGATTTATTCACTAGGTTTACCAGAATGTATAGGAGCCATAGGGCTTCCTGAATAATGTACAGATGTTATGTTAAGAATTTCCCAAGGCAGGGAGACAATAAAGGCTGCTTATGAGCAGTAAAAATGCCGTATTGGTATATCATCTCTCCTGAAGTGTGGTAGAGAAGAGGACAGACTGTTACTTTTGAAAGGACAGAATGTCCATTCATAGTGTTTTAGTCCTTTGCTCTGGGGCATCCACTGTACAGTAAAGGATGCAATAAGGTGCTTGACTATAAATGCAGACTGTCATTGACAGTGTTTCTATAGAACAGAGCTTGGAAAATGGAAATTTTAATGTCAGTAGTAAGGTGTATCAGAAAACAGGTATCATTATTTCACGTCAAATTAAATGTAGAATTATGTGTAGTAAGACGAGCACTGACACACAGTAGATATCTAACTCTATATCTCCTTCATTTTCATTGTCCATCAGGTGAAATCATAAACTGGGTTGCACTAGACCGTGAAAAACAAGCTCATCATCAGCTGACCGTGCTAGTGACTGACCATGGCACACCGCAGCTTAACGCCACGGCAGCAGTGTACATCGCGGTGAGGGACGTCAACGATAACGAGCCGCAGTTCCCTCAGGCGGGGCCCGAGCAGCGCCTGCACCTCAGGGTGAGTGCTGCTGGCGGGCGCGGTGCGTGCTCTGAGCACCACCCTGTGGCGGCAGCCCAAACCCCCTGTCCTGCGGAATACTGCCTGTACAGCACTGGCGCACAAATGTCACCCGGTCGTGCCTGAAGCTCGGGTATACGGGGGAATTTTCAGCGTTTGTCAAATGGTTACGCTTCTCCACACAGTTAGATGTAAAGGATGTACATACAGGTACAGTTTTAGTGCTGCATGCTGTAGAGTCTCTTAATTTCTGACCTGTGAGTCTGCTGAACTAAAGATTTCTGAATTAGCGGGTTGTACAGACCATAACTGAGCATTGCTAGAAGTGTAGTATTTAACCATTTCCTGAAATGCATTTTGCGCTGGCTTTAAGTATTACTAAAGTGGAAACCAGAGCAACAGCTGTATTATGGCAAGGAATTTATTTTAAGACTTGCTGTTATCCCTGTATATTTGCAAATTATTTCTAAACTTCTTGATGGCAGGTTTTGGAAGGACAACCATCAGGGACACTTATTACCACTGTCTTTGCAAAAGACTTTGATTCTGGAAACAATGGTGTTGTATTATATTCAGTAGAATCAGGTAAGAATTTCAAGTGCTATTCATAAGAAAAAATACATTGAAATAGCTGGAATTCTAGAGCTGCTATGTATACATGCAGAATATTATGTCTGTTTTGTGTCTGTTAGGAAAAAAGATGCCTGTGTAAATAGGAATCCAGACCATCATGTTTTATGAAATATCTAAGGAACGCAAGTAGTTACCTTTCCTCTTTCCCCTCTACTGCATCTTCCCAAGGGTTTGGTTGCTTGTGTGGCTTAACAGAGCATTCAGACAGTACTCAGAAGAGATCAGGACCGTGATGTGTATTGTACAATTTAGTTCAGTCAGATGTTTAACATCTTAAGGAAAAGATGGTCTCCCATTTCTTACGACCACTTGAAAATTTTCCTGCTAAAAGAATGATTCATGACAGTTTGAGCCAGTGATCAGAAGGATCAGCAGATAATCTGGGCAGACAGTGAGGCTTGTGGGTTTAGTTTGTGTTTCATCCTTTGTTTAGCACTACGTTAGTGCAGTGTGGGTGCTTGGAAGCACTTCTCTCTTCCTTGATAGAATAGTTAATTTCTGGGGTAAGGTGTAGAATCCAGTTTTGTTTGCAGTGCAATCAGTAACAGAGCAGTCATAAATTATGTCATGAGTGGAACTGGAGCACTAATACTGGTAAGAAACATAGATGCTATCTCTGGGTTTGGCGCATACCACTTGCTTCGCTTCTATGCAGAGCAAGTTCATTTGTAACCAGTGAGAAAACATCTGGTCCCCCTGCTTTGCCTCACTATTGATTCAAAACAGTAAGAGGTGCCAAGAATAGAACTGTTTCTTCTAATACTTGCTGTATTCTGCCAACAAATCAATACCTTTTAAGCTTTGGTATTTGTAGTCTATGGTAATTTGCATATAGATCCTACAGTTTTATCGGAGCAAGAACACATTTTCAATGTTTCTGTCCATGTGGTGCATTTCCTCAGGTGTTCTTTTCTATAAAGGCAGAGCTCAAATGCGGCCTTAGTTACTTTAAAGTTGCTACAACTATTTGTCACTGTTAAGTAATGAACGAAATACTGCAAAGCTACATTACTCATTCTTTAAGAGCAAAGGAGCCTCTCTTGCTGAGACTGAAATTACCAAAAGATTTCCATGAGGTATGCTAGAACATGTCTTTATGTACTCTTCTACTTCTGTGGAGGCAAGAACTTTAAGATCCAAACTCACAAGGGCCAGACAAACTAACACTGCTCTCTTCCACTGGGGAATGCTTTAAAAATGAGAAATTTAAAAGCTCTGTTGGAAATTTTACAGTTGAAGTATCTATAGATAATATCAGTTTATGGTCACAATATTATTCCCCTAATTAGGATAAAAGTGACTACTTCTTCCAAAACGAGATGGAGAGAATTGTAGACTTCTGCATTGTGGATAATACTATTTTTCATGAAATGACCCCCCCTTAAGAATAAGAGTGAATACACGAGTGTACAACCAAGGAATGAGTGTACAGCCGTTATTTGGAAGGGTGATGGCCAGGCAATAAGGAACATGTTCTTCAAGGGTCTCTGCCTGTCTATTTATCTAACTCTATTCTCTTTCAAACAGCACACTGAATTTTCTTACTGACTTCCTATAGAGACTCAGAGGGGAGTAAGTAACAACTCAACTCAAAATGTAAAAGTGACTAGGAACAGAAAAGACAACTGGTCTTTCAAGTGCTGTCTCTAGAAAGAACAAAAGGCTAAAAACAGCTGTAAAAAGAAAAAAAAAAAAAGCCCTCCCAGCCTCGGAACTAGATATTTTTGCCGATAAACAAATCCAGAAACAGCTGAGCTTCTCTGATACTAATTTTTGTTGTTGTTAGTTGGCTCACAGCCTTTAACATCTGGTCTTCTGTTTCATGGTGAAGTTCTTGCCTGATTTATATTTAACATAGTATTTTCTAGTTCTGGGACACTGTTCAGGACTAAAATATGAAGAAGCAATATGATCTGATTTACAGCCATATTTGTTAAATACAAAGACAGCAGGTTAATTGGAGGACTGCTTGCAGACCAGTGCTCTTTTCAACAGCTGAGGCACTGCCACAAGATTAAGAGCTACGAGCCTTAGCGTCAGCTGTTAAGAGTTACTGAGTAATTTTGAGACCTTAAATAAATGCCAAGGTAGCAGCAATAGATTATACTATGCAGGAGGAGTAAGAGCAAATGCCAGTAAATTACATAAGGTAGAATCTGTAAAAGAACTATGAGGTTTACACAGCAGCTGAATTTTAACCTTTAGAGGAGAATTGCTTTTATTCAAAATGCCCCTCCCTCTTCCCAGAAAATGCAAAAATACCATCCTTAAATATTGATGTGTATGGAAAACCATGGTGATACGGCCATACCTTCACTTTTGTGTTATCAGTCAGAGTAACCTCATTCAAAGGAAGGTAAAGCCTAGCTGTGTGATCCACTCCTCAGTGTTGCTGGCAATGCAAAGTGAATTGTCTGGCCTTCTTTGTAACTGTCAGTAGATTATAGAATAGCATTTATAACTAGAAATACTCTGTATTTATAATGCATCATATGCTATTGCTTTGCATGTTAAGGTTGGCACTGGCAAATTAAGAGGCTTTTACAGTTATTTTTTGGATCAATTCTGCAGATACATTATCACTTGACTGCAGGAGTGCAAGGATAAGCCTCATTTACTAACATAAGTGAATTGGCAAGTGTTGTACACACCTGTGGGCATGTACTTGTTCTCCAAGGTCGTTTTGCAAGCAGTGTGTGGGAAGCATTCCTAGACTTGCTGTAGTGTTCAGTCTCTTTGGGAGCCATGGTGTTGCTTTCCTCTGTTAGAACAAACAAATTTTCTTTTATCTCAAAGGAGAATGAGATGGCCAAGCCACTAAGTATTTTTAAACCTAGGAAATACACAGTTCTTTGGAAATTAGGTAAAAATACATAGCTATACAGCACTTCGTGCTGAAGTCATGAATATCCACTTTTCATCTGCTTTCTGGGCCATTTTGCCTGAATGCCAGTCCATGGAAGTCGTGAATGGTCTGCCTAATTCATGTGACTTGGAGAGATGAGAGCTCAGCAGATGTTTTTGGAAATGCCAGGGGCATGAGCTTTCAGAGCAGTGAGACTGACGTGCTCTTTGAGTGTGAAACTTAAAATTGGCTTTTTGTTTATTCCTCACTCTGAACTTCCGAAAGAATGAGGGGAAGGATTCAGAATGTCATTGTAGAAAGTTAGCAAGTCACCAGCCACGCATGCACTTGGTCTTGGTAGTCTTGTGCTAAAATGTTAAAAATGTTCTCTCTTCACTTAGTGCGTGTCATTTATTGAATCAATTGAAAAAGCCAGATCTGTCTTTAGGTAGGTTTCATAGAGTATCTTGTTCCAGCATTATCAGACTTTTGTTACTTGTTTCTGTTTTCTATCACTACAAAAACATGCACAAAATGGACTGTTTATTGCAATATTTCAATTTTAGTGGAACTATAGTCTTTAAGGAATAACATTGTTGATAATTTCTTTTCTGACCAATTCTCTTTTTTAATTTATTAAAAAAATGTAGATTCTGACCTTTTTTTCTCCTCTCAAATAAGCTTTAATCCTTCAGAACCTCTGTGGACTGACACCTGTTTCAGTTGAGCATAGCTATCTGTTCTGCTGCTTGAAATGGAAAAATAAGTGTTGGTCTTTATGTTGAGAGGTACCAACTGTCCTCATTGCTGCCAAAACAAGGGCAGATTGTTACAGCCTCATGCTCAGATTGCAGTTATGTACTTGCGATGATTTTGTTCTCTGATTATTTAAAAGTATTTTATTCTTTATTCACTTTGGTCACTAGCTTCAATTTGGTAGAAAAATGAAGGGAGTAGTTTTTGTGCACTTCTGTTTACAGAGCGTATGTTTGTTTTGTTGGGTTTTTTTTGTTAGTTCTCCCTGCCAGTTATTTAAAATGTCAGTTTTAGTGAAGTATTATAAAGATATGCATGCAATTCACATTTCATTTTGTTTGTCATATATCCTCTACCTTTTCTTAGCTGGGATTTAGTGTTATTAAACTTTATATGGAACAAAATGGTGTATCTGTGGATATAGACATATTGTTGGGACCTAAACCAGGAAAGCAACTGAAAGCAATTTATGAAAACAGTAACATAGCAGCATCAGTATTTTGAAACTGTCATGAACAATGCAGAATGTAGGACTGTCTTGTTCAATACAATTATCTCTACATGTTGTTTTGTTTTGTTGCCAATTTCCTTGCTTTATTCCAGACTTGTTGCAAGAGTCAACCCAGAAGGGACTCAGGGAGCACTAGAAACCTATAGTCAGTCAAAAATATAAGAACAATACTAACAGAAACTCTTTATTTGTTAATCATGGAAACCCTGTTTTCTAACTAGCCTACTCAGTATTTTGTTGTTTTTTTTTTTAAATTCTACAGGTGCAAATATTTCACATTACTAGTGAGGTGATTGGAAACAAAGCTAAACATCTATATGTGCAGCTGACTAATTTGCATGGGCTGATTTGGAGAACATAAACAGCTTCATGCTCACTTAGGTGCCTATAGAAATATAGTTCTTTATGGGTGTTTTGTGTACTACATCTGCACTGAATTTATTTTTACCACGGTTGCTTATTAGAATGGCAGCTGTTATGCTACATGACTTTGTTTAACCCACTAACACACCTTATTAAAAAATCACATAGCAAAAAGTTGTTTGTGTAGTATTTTAAGAAAGAAGTAGTTAAGACAAGGTTTGATTTTTCTCACTTTTTGATAAGATGTACCAAGTGATAGATACTTTCCCAATATTATTAAAAAGTTGAGAGTCATTTGTATTGCATTCCTTGAAAATGGGGGAGGTGGGAAGTCATTCTCTTTTCCCAGGACAAGAGGAAACAGCCTCAAGTCATGCACGGGAAGTTTAGATGGGAAAATTTTCTTCAATAAAAGTGTTGTTAACCGCTGGAACAGGTTACCCACAGAACTGGTTGAGTTACCATCCCTGGAGGTATTTAAAACATATGTAGGCATGGCATTTAGGGACAGGGTTTTAGTGGTAAGATCTCATAGTGTGAGGTCTGCAGTTGAACTTTGTGATTTTGAGGCTCTCTAGCAACCAAATTGATTCTATGATTGTAAGTCACAAAGAGCTATTTACTGCCTGCTGCTGTCCTGATGTATGCACCATTGATGTGAATGAAGCAGTTGCTTCAGTACTCCATAGAAGTTCTCTCTGTATCTTTCATAATTCAGAATAAGTGCTTTATAATAACTAGGTACTCTATGAAGGAAGAAGTGAACCAAAAGAAATGTAAGTGAATGCAGCAGGTTGCCTTTTCTTTGTATCCTGCTCTTTCTCACTGTTAATTATGATGTTCAGTACTATGGAGGCAAGCTGAAGAGACCTGCAGTAACTCATACCTATTTTTTTTTTCCCCATAGAAGAGGATATAGGATACTTCCAGATTGATGCTCTCAGTGGGGAGTTAAGAACAACCCAATCTCTGTCACATACTGAGAGATCAGACTACAGAGTGGTGGTCACAGCCAGGGACCAGGGGATGCCTTCACTTCAAGGACATGCTGCTGTTTACATTGAGGTACTTGTTTATGTTGTATGCACTGAACAGTTATGTTACATACTTCATTTCTTTGAAAAAACAGTTTTGGGAGTAGCTAGGAAAATGAACAAATAAAGGAAGAAGTTAAGGTGTTTATAATTTTTATCTCACAGTAATTTACTTTATCCATTATTTTATTGAGAGAAGAAAAGAGGAGGCAGAGTCATTTTGATTTGTTAAGAACACATAACAATGTTCCAGGCTGTGCTGGTTTGAGCTAATTGGAATATTTTAATGAAGAAAACTATGCTGTAGGCTGTGAAANTTTTGCAAATGTTTGTGCTTTAGCAGAAGGTCACTGGAAAAGAGAAGGGAAATATCCAGGTAGACAGAATGAAAAGCAAATAACAGGAGGCACTGAAAGCTGGAGTATTTTTTTTTTCTCCACTCTATTACTTTCTTTTCTAAATTCTCTCTGTAACCTAGTATAAAGATACCTCGATTATGGCTAGTTTATACTGGATTGCTCTGCATGGGAATGTGCAATCCAGCACATGCTCTTTCTACAACCAACCACCTGCTATTCATCAAGCTGTGGGGAGGCTGCTTTGTCCAGCCTGCCTATGTCCTCCTTTATCAGAGGCTGAACATCACTGTGGCTGCTATTTTCATGTCACAAAAAAGACAGTTAATTGTGAATACCTTAGTAGAAAACGCTTCTGTCAAAACAAGGCAAATGCAATTCTTGTAGTTAAAGAGATTCGTTCATTTTAAAACACTAACTTGGAATGCTGCAGCAATCTATAATGAATGAAACCATGTAATGACATAATTCTCACAACGAACTCCAGCTATCTGTTGTGTTCAGCAAACTGCATAATGTACAGATTCTTTGTTGCATTTGTCCCTGTCATGCTGCACAATATATAAAGACATAGCTGAAGTGTTTCAGAGTAGCAGCAGAGATAGCAGCATTCAAATTGTCTGTCTTTTGGGTCCCTGTGATTCAGAGTGAGAGATGCTCTTTTCCCTTTTTACAAGATGAATGAAAGATAGGATTTATGGATGTGCTGGTTTAAGCTAATTGGTGTATTTTAATAGAGAAAACTATA